>JAUCMU010029696.1:0-17989 GCA_032275025.1 Enteromius treurensis | reverse complement strand
ACATTAAATAAAACATTTTGAATTTTTGAGCAAGATAGCAAAGCTGCGCGCATAGGATTGTGGGTGATTTTAGAGCGCGAAGGCTACACTTATGCATCCTTTCCTGTGTATGGGATATTTTTCGAACGAAGGACTCAGTCCTTGGTTGAAATTTCAAGGATCCTCGACATTGAAACAGTCCTTTGACGGATGTCGATGACGTAGGATCCTCGAAATTCTGGCTTCCGAGGATCCTTCCTTGACATAGAGAAACGCCTCCAGTTACGATTATGATGGTCATGCAAAAACAGGTAGGTTATTTATTAAAGACTATAGCCTACACGCAATCCATAACATTACCATAGTACACATGATGGTATTAAATACGATTGCTTGAAGAAATCAGACGTCAAATTCTTATTCTGTCACAATGGTGTATTTATTTAATTACGTTGGCTATTTTATGACTAAATAAAATAACTAAATCGTCTCGAGACTTTAGCTCTACGTATGTCATAACAATATAATAATGGTCTTCGTGGGGGAGCTCCTTTCTGCTAACGTATCCAGGTCGTACTAGAATTTATCATTCTTTTTAAATGCAATGTGTGTGACTACAAATAAACAGAAGATTTGACTAAATAAGTATGCTTGTGCACTCTTTCTTTTGGGAAAAAACGGTTTATACTGCTTTATTTGTGTTGGACTTATGTTCAGTCCTGATAAATTAATTTACTATTCATTTCACTTATGTAGATATAAAAAAAAAAACCGTCAAAAAACATTCAAACAAACGGCGACATTTCTCATGTTCGTTTTTTGATTGCGGTAATTACAATTACTTTTTTTTCTTTTTAGTTTTCTGATAACTTCTCTTTGTTGGTGAAATGCTAGGGTTGTGTGACGTTGTTCCAGGGAGGCATGTTAAGGGTGGGTTTTAGCGGAGTGCAGTGGAGCTTCTGGTCCGATGTTGGCCCGAAACGCGTTGTGATTTTGGGTTCGGTGCTACAGGTCCCAGGCTATTAGCCCCACCCAGCCAGTTTAAAGCACTGGAACGCACTGGCCCGACAGTGGAAAAGCGGCTATTGTATGCACGACTAATATTATTACATCTGCAGGCTCGATCATTGAGTCTTCAGGTGATAGTGCTTTTCAGTAGCACTAATATTTTGGAACATTTTGTTGTATTATTGCATAAATCTTGACAAAAGTAGCTAGTTATGTTACTTACTACCACAGTCTGCATAAATCTGAAGCAGCATATGTACACAAAAAAGTGCATCCCTGAAAACTTTTGAGTGTGGCGCAGACAAAGTTACTGTAGAATCTCAACCAGAGTTCTGCATGGCACACAAATATATATACTTGTATTTATAATTGACATTTCTGTCAACACATTGCATTCTGAGATGTTTTGACATTCTTATCCATGCCAGATAAACGAGATTATTAACTGCCTTGTTTGGAACAGATATGGACCAAATGATGTTGTTCAGATAGGCAGGTTTTGTGGCAGGTTACTAAGATTTGAGCATTTCTTGTGTGTGTTTGTGCATAATTTGTGGATAAAAATGTGTATACACAAGTTGTGTGACAAGTTCATTATTTTGTCTTATTATGTCCCTCTCCTCCGATTTGAATGGCATGATAGCTCTTCTCCGTGGCGGAGGTAAAGCGGTATTTTTCCCATATCGGATAAGAGTGTGGCATGTCCTCAACTAGCGCCGCCAATTATCAAGAGTACCTGCAGTTCATATCAGCGTGAAGCAGCAGAATCACATGTACCTTGTCTCTAATAAGAACCCAGCAGGAGGACGGCCGCTGAGTCTTACAGGCCACAAAACAACAGCCTCCGTCTCTCTTTCTTTCACACGCACACCTGTGGGCCACCATTCAGAATTAATGCATCTACCTAATTAAAGTTCTTCGTGAGGCTTAGTGCATGTTATGGTGTTATGAAGCTGTTTAGCTGGATGAAAAGTTTTTTTGTTTTGTTTTGTTTTTATAACATTATGTATATACAGCATATATTTAGAAAATATTTACATGTATTTACATTTATATATTTAAATTCATAGAAATAATATAATGTATAAATATATTTAATATATAAACATAACATTTTTCTTAAATATATACTGTACATGTATGTGTGTGTATTTATATATATATATATATATATATATATATATATATATATATATATACATACATTTTCAGAGTACATACACATATTAAGTAAACAAAAACTTTTATTTTGGATGTTATAAATGATATATGTGTGTATATATATATATATAGTATGTAATATATTATTTAAAATGTATACACATTTTTGTTTGTCTTTTGAAGGACGTCTGTTATGTTGGCAAAGTCTAAAAAAAATTTATTTTAAAAAATACAGTAAAACAGTAATACTGTAAACTGTTACTGTTTTCTATTTAAAAATTTAATTTATTTATGTCCATTACTTCAGTTTTTGGTGTCAAAATATCCTTCACAGATTATTCTGATACGGTGTTTATAAAGCATTTTTTATCATCAATGTTGAAAGCTTAATATTTTAATATTAATATGCTCCTTAATATTTTTTGGAAACTGCGTACAATTTATTTATTTATTTATTTATTTTTTGATAAATTGAAAGTTTAAAAAACAGGATTTATTAGAAATTGATATATTTTGTAACTTTAAAAACATATTTACTGTCACTTTTGATCATTGTATTTTTAAATGTATTTATTTTTCATTAATGGCACCACGCTTCTGAACAGCAGTTTTTTAAATAATGAGCATTTTTATTTATTATTATTTGTTGGTCTTTGGTATCATCTTTGCAGAGGATGAACCACTTTTTAAGTAGTGCAGATCATTTTGAGCAAAAGAAAAGTCCAGCGGGCCAGAATTCCAACAGCTCTGACATTGCTATTCAAACCATAATGAGTTTCCTGCTGCTTTTAGTTGTAAGAAACACAATTGAAGCATGGTTTATTTTCCTTAAACTTTTTTGTCATGGCTTCAAACTCTCTGTAATGTGCATTTGTTTGAAGATTGTGAATCCTGATCCCTGTGGAGACAGCAATTCGGAAAGACTTCTTAACAAGTCAGGAATATTTTGCAGTCAGCAGGACGTTTACATTGAGCTGAACTCACAGTTGCTTCCATTCAAAACATTCCTCTGGTCTGATGCAACACGGGTCATCGTGAATGTGTCTGTGCCCTAGATACAGAAGTTTTCCCAGAATTCTGTGCGTTTGTGTGCATGTCCTGGGTTTGTACGTGTGTATCCTACAGTCAGTTTGTCTTAACTTGTCACTGTCTGATGTCATTCCTCTGAGCCAGAGGTTGAAGAGTTTGCGGAACAGCTGTGAGCCGTGATTGACTTCGTTGTGTTCGGCCAATAGAGCACCTGCATCATCAGTCACTGGGGTAAAAATATTAATACACACAACCTGTTCAAACAAATCTCAGCGCTGACTAAAACACCATCCACCAGCCAACACTTATCATGACCAGGTGCTCAGGAAACAGACCTAGAGTTGTGGTGTATCCAGGGACCCCGGTGAATACTTTGCCACACCTGCCAATAGTGAACGAATAGAGACACTGTATATTTTTCCACAGTTGTTTTTTGAGTGCCTCAAAGTGAGGAATATTCTACTTTACTGTTGCCATATGGCCTTTTTATGGAAGCCTGTTTCCTCCCCTGAAAAACAACAATTCCAGGTTTCTATCAAGCAATGTTGCCCTTTTTATAAAAATTTTTTTTGTTTTTTTTTTGTTTCTTATTTGAGTTTATTTGGTAATTCCTACATCCCAATTTCGAAGAACTGCGGGGAAAAAAGTCATTTGTGAGATGTTCACTTAGAAAAAGCACAAAGTCTGAATTGTGAGATGAATTCACAATTACCTTTTTTAGAACTAAGGGTCCATTTGCACATAATGCGCCATGTTTATGTGCTAGTTTACCATTGTTTTTCTATGTAAACATGCGTCTGAAGGTTGTGTATGACCGTTACATTTGGGTCTTGCTTCTTTTTCGGCGCCTTTTATAATGCTATGAAGTGAAAAAACTTTTACACGCAGCGCCACTTATCAATGTCAGTTCCGAAGCAGTGGACCAATCAGAAGAGATGGGACAAGCATTGCATTGAGTTTCAAGTAGGGTTCCATATTTTACCATGGGTGGGGTAACAGCGTTCCAGAAATCAAAGCCACATGAGCAACTAAGTGTCTTGTTACTTATCACAGGGTAAAAATTTCAGGATATGGTTTAATCCATGAAGGATACATGCACTTTGGCCTTAGATTTTAAATGCAGTATCTTTGCAGAAACAACAGGTTTGGGACAACATACATACTTTTTTCATCTCTGTCTGGATAATCGGAATATAGGAAATTCTTATAGTTTCAGTTTGGGTGTACTGACGTTTTTTTCAGGATTCAATCCGGAAAGACATAAAAAATAAAAGGTTTGGGGTCAGGGGTTGGTTGAGTGGTAGCAGTGCCTGTTTCTTCCTCTGGAGAACTCAAAACTTGCATTGTGCTTTCTAAATCTTTCCCTTTATATGACAATTGTATTTGTTTATGGATTCTTGGCATGATATTTACCTTCATGCTTTCATGCAAATATTATATGTATTCTTTCCACTATTATTTCCCAGGCTGTACCATTGTATCATTTCAGAGCGGAGAGAAATGTCTAGTTGTTTAGACATCGATAGTTTTCTTTTTACAGCACTTCACTGAAGTCCATTATCGTATTTGATTACAAACATTGAGAGTCTGAGTCTGAGTAAGAGAGATGGACGCAAACGGTGGCTCTCAATCCGGAACGCTGCGCCGCCTCGTCCCCAGGGACAGACAGTGGCTAATCAATTTCAGACCAATGGGAGCTTCATTTACATCACAAAAGCTAATTATTGCAGCCTAATCAATCAGCACATCCTAATTAGCTCAGGGCTTGAGTTGGGACTGGCAGAGAGAGAGAGAGGGATGGAGAGAGCGGGAGATTTGTGCCCTGCTGTACAGAAACGTTTTCAGACATGCTGTTATTACATATCCAGACAAGCCTGAGGTGAGCGACTTTGTTAAACCTACAGAGACAGAACGAGAGCAGCTGACAAAAAAGGAAAGATGTATGGATGAATGTTCTCTTGTTTTAATAACATTCCCAAAATCCCTTAAATTTTTTCACCCTTCAGGGCCTCGGTCTTGGAGAGGATGTGTGGAGGTCTGATTAAAGACGTCACTCATATCGTGTGTGCGCATATGTGTGTGTTTTGTGTGCGTGTATACTCAAAGAGATACAATAGTTGTTATTTCTGTATTTGCTACCTTTCAAACAGCTGGGGTCAGTACATTTTATTATCACTATTGAAAGAAATGAATCATTTTATTTAGCAGAGATGCATGAAATGAATCATACAGTAAGTGTCAGTAATGACACTGTGTCTATTTCAAATAAATGCCTTTGAACTGTAAATCTTTAAAGAAACCTAGAAAAAACGTATCAGAATATCCCTAAAAATATTAAGCAGCACAATTGTTTTCAATATTAATAATAAGAAATGTTTCTTGAGCAGGAAATCCAACCCAGTCTTATGGCAATTCATAAAAATTTTACGAGGTTGCTAATTCGTACAAATTCGTACGACCTCATTTTTGCTAAATCGTAAGTTTTTTACGAGTTGCCAATTCATATGAATTCGTACGAATGACCTACACCTAACCCCGCCCCTAAACCTACCCGTCACTGGGGTTTAGATAAAATTGTAAGAGTGAGGTCATACGAATTTGTTCGAATTAGTACGATTTTGCCACCTCGTACAAATACGTAAGAATTGGTTGTAAGAATGTGTTGGCAAATCAGCTTATTTTTGAAGGATCATGTGACACTAAAGACTGGAATAATGATGCTTAAAAATTCTGCTTTGCAATCACAGGATTAAATTGCTTTTTACATTTTAATAATGTTTCACAGTATTTCCGTTTTTACTGTTTTTTTGACTCATGGCTAACTGACCATTATCTTGAGCATGACGCATGAAGGACCGAACGGCCCTTAGCTATTTCCAAACCAAGTGACAGGTCAGAACTATACACATCATTAAACAGTTTCTTCTTAATCTAATCACAGTCTTCCTCGCAGACATTAGTTATCCCCAGAAGTGATTTTACATGCAGATGAGTTTCATTGGTAGAAGCATGTCCTCATAAACTGGGCTTAGCCATGGACATGCTTCTACCATTGAAACTTCATTTTATGGCTTGTTGTCGTCATGGGGTTTGGTACAGCTGAAGATGCAATTTTACCTTTTACGAGGACTGGTGTTTGAGTTGACATGGCGGACAACACAGTGAAAGAGGTCAATAGATATACATTTGTATTCATGTTCTAAGCAGGTTTTAAACTGAAGTGACTCGATCAGCAATAATCTGCATAAATCATGATAACATGAATTACCATGACATGTCTCTATAAATAAAGCTGGGCTTCAGATATTCAGTACGGTGATCCATGTTGAACTGCTAAATTATGCTGCTAGTGAAGTGCTACCAAAACACATCTAGTTGCTAAAGTAGATTTCCTGAAGGTAAGTGCAGCATGCATTAATAGATTTTAATTAAAGGTGTTTGCTAAGGCAATCATCACTGTTATAATTGCTCATACTCGTGGTTAGAGATTTGAGCAAATCTTTAATCCTAAGTTTTCCATTTTAAAAATAATGATTTACACAGTGATGGTCAATAACATGTAATAGTTCCATATATTTTATATTGAAGGAGGGATCCGAACCATACTTAAGAACTAGCATTCATTCAGATCAGTTAGAGTTTCTCCATTGCATATAAGTTGCTTATTATTTAATGTGCTGATTTAAATTATTATTTGTTTTCTGAATTCTATTTTTATAAATTGTTCTTTATATAGGCTGTTTTAATGTGTAAATTGTATTTATCGAAACTCATGTCTAATCAATTCAAATCGTGAAACTTACAATATTCAACATCAATTTATATATATATATATATATATATACTCGCAGTTTATATAAAAGTTATATTTTTACTACATTCTGGATTTCATTTCACAGTTTCATTAAATTTTGGTAATCAGAAGCATTAATAATTAAGAGATTGTATACAAAATAATGTATTATTTTATTTATTATTCTTTTAAGAAATATTGTCCTGTTTTCTGCTAAATATATCCTGGTATGTTGTTTTTCTGGTAAATATTTCTTACATAATTCTATAAATATAATTCTATAAAATGTCAACACTAACTTTATTCGCAGTAGTAGTACTATCATAACATTAAGCAATATTTTTTCCGTCACAGTTTGTTCAAGTTAAACCAAACTTTTATTTTGAGGGGTTGCTGTGAAGATCTTTAGGTTTCTGTTTGTACACTTGTGACTATGGTTTTTCTCCAAAGAAATGGTCCAATACTCAGTAAAGGAAACTGTGCGTCTGCACCATTCATTCACACAGAAACACACAAAATAAGTAGGATTCAGAATGAAATAGTATTTCAGCAGCTTAATATAAATAGACAATATTCAGTAACACTTTTTGATCGAAGTGTACTGATCTGCTTTTGATGTATCTATCCAAAATTTGGCAAATTCCATGACATTCCACGTTATACAGCAACTTTGTATTTAACTGTACCTGTTGTGGTAATTGTCTTCAACGTGATTTGCTCGCTGTAATGATGAAGTGAAGCAGTATGATGTTGAGTGATGTAGAGCGAGGGTGTTTTGTGATGAGTTGTGACTGCCGCGCTGCTTCCCTCCAGGTGTTTGTTTTTGTGACTGAGGAAATTGCTCATAAATTTCAAATGACGCTTTGCAGCGAGACTCAGATTTCCCCAGATTCTCACACAGTCAGATTTACGATACAGCAGAGAACTGGTGCTGATATTAATGGATAGCGCCCGCATCCGCCCTCTCCCATTTGGGCACAAAAATACATACAAATACACTACCATAGCGACTGTTGAGGAAAATCATTGGATGCTCATTTATTTTTTGTCTCTTCAGTGGTGATGACGCATTAAAGTGATGATGTACAGTTTGTAGCCAGTCGCTATATATTATAAATACAGAAAGAGTATATATTGTAGGTCCCTGCAGTGTGTGTGGTGTGACCCACCCTTTATTCATGTTTGTCCGTGGATATGCAGGAAGGACCTTGCTAGAGGAAAAGTCTTGTTTAGTTTGCATGTGGCATCATGATATGCTTGTGCCAGCAATTTTCAATCATTTTTCCCTGTTGCACTACAAGGACAATGACAATGACCCCGAACCAGTATGACCCTTTCCCTCTTTTCTTGCTCTAATTGCCTCTCTACACTCACATTTTGGGCCTAAACTGTCTAGCTGATTAATTTTTAAAATATATTAAAAATTATATGTATATATATTTATATATATATATATTCCATTTCAAAATAATGAGAAATTGTAAACACATAATTATAATAAGTTATTATTTAAAATGTTTGAATTATATATATAAAAAATAAATAAAGCTGTCATTAAAGTCTAGCTGTTTTTGTTTTCAAAATATATTATTAGTATTTTTATTTGCATGCATGTATTATATTTATTTGTTCATTTATTTATTAACTTACTTAATTATTCACTTGCTTACAAATATAATATGCATCAAAATATGTTGTTTTGCTGTTTTTTTCTTCAAATAATTAAAAATATAGAAAATATACATATATTATTACAATCTAATATTTAAACGATCAAAAAAGCTATCAAAGATTGCCCCCCCCCCCAGTTTATGGTTATACCCTAGATAGCTTTTTATACATTTTTTTGGAGAAAAATCTATCTATCTGTCTGTCATCCATTTATTTACCTATCTATCTAATAGCCTTTATTATTTTAATAGTATTACGTATAAAAGAATAAACAGCCCTCAAAGCTTTCGCGGTCTCTTCTCTGTTTCTTACATGTGTCTTACATCAGTCTAGCTGATTAGTTTTCCCTAAGAAATCGTGCTTGAGTGGAGCGTAGTTAAATGTGACTGATACTGAGGCTCTAAATTTGTGTTTAATGGTAGCATATGCAAGTACATCTTAGTTACACGCAGATCCATGAGAAATCTGAGTGTATATCACCACCGAGTGGCCGTGATGCGAACTGCATGCTAGTAATCCGCTCACGAGCCGGCGATGCCCCAGAGGAGTGTGACTTTAGACACACCATGATTGAAAACAGAGGAAAAAGGTCATCGGATAGGGTGGCGCTGAGCGTGTAAACCAACAGGAGGGAATACATTAAACAGAAGAAAGAATGAGGAGGAAAGAGCAACTGCTGTGCTCTCAGATCAGGAGAATTCACCAGATTATGTATATTTCCAGGCTGCCGCACGCTGGGATGGAAATTCTGGTTAAATGCTGGTGTTCTCGCTCTTTCTGGGTCTCTGCTAGAATTATGCTGAATGCTGCTGTTTATCAGAACAGCTCAGCTTATTTGATTTGACGTGAGCCATCAGTCAGAGCTCTGCGCTCTGTGTGTGTGGTTTTTTAAAGCCTATTCTGTCCCTGTTGGCTCTTTCTGAAAGCATTAAACTGCATCATGCCGTTGGCCACACGCATCCTTTATGTGTTCAATTTTGACAGTGATTGTGTGTGTGTGTGTGTGTGTGTGTGTGTGTGTCTGTTCATGTGTGTACAGAAAAATACACATCTGTGCTCTTGTACTTGTTGCCCTTTCTAAAAGTTAGAATAATGAGTAATACTTTTCTTTTGTTTCTTTTTATTTCTTCTTTTTACAGCTTTCTATAATTTAACTTATCGGAGTCAGTAACATATAATTTAGTGTGATACTGAAAGGTGATTTTATGGCAGATAGTTAGCTGTTATTATTAAATATAATATTCATATTCAAACTTATGTGCATTGTTGTCACAAATATATATGTGTGTATGTATGTGTGTGTGTGTGTATATATATATATATATGTGTGTGTGTGTGTTTGTGTGTGTGTGTATGTGTAACCTTTTTGTACATTTATTAAGAGAGATTTATAATATTATTAGAGGTTTAATATTTATTCATTTCAGTAATATAACTAAAATTTTCCTATTTGATAGATAAAATAATTCTAAATCATTTTATAGTTCATAGATAGGTACATAATTCTATTTAAAATTAACTAATTATCAAAAAAATGCACTTTAATGAATTATGTATTCATGAAGGTACATGTGAAGGTATGTGCCTTATCAAACCAGCATGACATTAAACATAATAATAAATATTAATTATTATTATTATTACTACAATTGTTGTTGTTTATTTTTACAGTAACGTTGCACAACATTAATAAGATGACCAATATATTCAGTATTCAAGATGCAGTCTTTTACTGCTGTCTGTTTTCTACTTCTTCTTTTCTGGTCCCTTTTTTGCATGTTTTTCCAACTCTCTCATCTGTCTGGGACAGATCTGTGTATGAACAGCCATCACACGAGGACAGCTGAAAGCTAACAGAACACGAATAGAGTGACGTTCACAGAGAAAGAGTGTGTTGGAAGTGTGTTTAACACTGTCTTCTCCACAGGAGTTGCTCTGACACACTGTAGGATATTGAACCGCGTGTGAGAGAATAAACACTGAATCTTTTAGCAGAATTTGGACTCTGTGTGTGTGTGTGTGTGTGTGTGTGTGTGTGGATGAGAGAGAGAGATAAGTGCCAGACAGTAGTGATGGAGTATTAATAAACGTAAAGATTTTGTTACAAAAAATACTGATAGAAAAATGTCAAATTTAAAAATGTGTTCTTTACATTTAACATAATGTTCAAAGTTTTGCATGTAATTCAACTTAAATATTATTTCAATATCTCATTATTTAGCCACTTGAAGAATGTTTTGCATGTGTGTTTACCCTCGGGGTCATCACTGTGCATAATGCTCATAGCTTAGCTTGAATTTTAAACACAAAATTACTTTAATATCTTATGGCAATGTTATTTTAAGCATTTTAAATAGGTTTTTACTAGAAAGCATACTGATAAACTTGGTGAATTTTCTGTTGATTTACCCTCAGGGTCAATGCTGGACATAATGTGTGTGCTTGTGGTTGACTTGTTGCCGTTTTCAGTCCTGTCTTTCATAGATGAATACATTTATGCATCTCCAGCAGAGCTGTTAAAATAAATAAGTCTCCGTCGTTCACTACACTAATGTCTGATTCATTCTGCATCACATACGCTCAAGTGCACAAGAGAGACACATCCAAGAATTCACTAATTTGGTGTTGGAGTGCAGGTTCAGAATGGAAGAGAGGTGTTGTGGGACGTGTTATGCTCTTTTCATCTGCATTCTGAAGTCTCACCGAAGCATATCAGAATCAAGAGCTCTACAGTTCACTTCCTCTTTATGACTGGTTGTGTTCACATGCGCTGAAATGTTTTTTAAGCTGGAGGCGAGGATATTATAATTCTTACCTACCGGTAAAAGATTAACATGTGGCTGCTGTTGGTCTTTTACTGCAGATATTTATGATGTGAATAATGTAGCTAGAGTTTAGGTTTATGAGAAAAAAAAATTACACCCTTTTTTTACACACGTTTTAATGAGTCAATAAAAACCCATAAAAAATGCATGTGCAGAAAATGTTAAAGACACGGTGGTGTCAGCAGTATTCTGGCCCAGCTGTTAGAATTCAAAGATATTTGTCCTGTAAGAATGTGAAAAACTAGTTGTCTAGTTGGTTGTGTAAACAATTAGTGGACTTGTTATTTGTTTTTGTTTTTTAACTGGATAACGAACATCTTTTGAACAAGGAAATAACGGGAACGATGCTTACAGTACGTTATATAAATGTAATTGTTTTTACAATAGTTCAAATTTAGGTTCACATTATTAATGCATTGAAATGTTTTTTTTTTCTTGATCCATAAGGTTTCAGACGGAATTTTTAAATCAGAAACATATGCATTTAATATTTTACAACATCTTTGCTAATTCTCACAAAATTGGAAATTCAGCATCATCACAAATAGTTTTATTACCACTGGCTTTCAGTTTGGCATGGAACAAAAAACTATTTCATAATTGACGTATATATAAGAAAGCAGTGGGAAAATGTACAAATATTACACAAAGGTTACATTGGTTTTTAAAAAATGTGCACGTTTTGATTTTTATTATAATACACGTGCCAAAATCTTAACTTTAAAAAAAGGAATTGTTTGTTTGCTAAATTTTGATTGACATTATTGTTTATTTTTATGATTGATAATGCACATAAAATGTCAACCTTTAAATGTTTCACAAGTTAATTTTTACATAGTAATCATGAGGGTTTTTCCAGTTGTAGTGCCCCCTATGGGCGAAACTTGGCATGTTTCTTCAGAATGTTATGTTGTCTGTCTGTGTGACGTTGAGTTAAAGGGATAGTTCATCCAAAAATGTAAATGTAAGGCCTTATGAGTTTGGAGTAATTGAGTAAATATTGACAGAATACATATTTTTTTTGCTAAACTCGACTTCCTTTTCAGAAGATATAGGTATAAATGCAGAATTAGTCATTATGAACCACACCATGGTTGTGTTAAAAACCATTCGACGATTCAAAATTCTTTTAAAGACAGGTTTTTAACAAGTGTCTGTAGATGAGAAGTATCAGATATCACCTGAAATGTCCTAATCAAATGTCCTAATAATTTCTGTTTCGTGTCATCCTACAGGAAGTTCTACTACATTACCCTGTTACGGGACCCTGTGTCTCGGTACCTAAGCGAGTGGAGACACGTCCAGCGCGGGGCCACGTGGAAAACCTCCCTGCACATGTGTGACGGACGAACGCCGACGCCAGAGGAGCTGCCCCCCTGCTACGAGGGCACAGACTGGTCGGGCTGCACGTTACAACAGTTCATGGACTGTCCGTACAACCTAGCTAATAACCGACAGGTGCGCATGCTGGCCGACCTCAGCCTGGTGGGCTGCTACAACATGTCCTTCATCCCAGAGAAAAAACGTGCGCAGGTGCTACTCGAGTCGGCTAAGAAGAACCTACGAGACATGGCCTTCTTCGGCTTGACCGAGTTCCAGCGCAAAACGCAGTATTTGTTCGAACGGACCTTCCGCCTCAAGTTCATCCGGCCCTTCATGCAGTACAACAGCACGCGGGCCGCCGGCGTGGACCTGGACAATGATACGGTGCAGAGGATCGAGGAGCTCAACGACCTGGACATGCAGTTGTACGACTACGCCAGGGATCTTTTTCAGCAGCGCTACATGTACAAGCGACAAATCGAGCGAAGAGAGCAGCGCCTAAAGAACCTGCCCGCCCTCTTCCCCTTTCGTCGGGGGTCCAGCTCCGATCTTGCTTTCAGGGATGATGTGCCAGAGTCTGAGGCGTCCCGATTACCCACGGAGGACTACATGAATCACATCATCAACCGCTGGTAGCAGTGCTGGGGGGAGGGGGATGGAAAATACAGGCTGACGAGGAGGAGAAGGCTGAGATCCCCAGGTCAAATCATGCGGGAGAGGAGCACGGCGAATGAGAAAGAGACAGAACTTTAGCGCCACCATCAAATACAGCCCTCCCCCCCTTCTGTTGCGCTCCAGGTTATCCTGCGGACGTCTCGGAGAGGAATGACTCCAGATGCGGGATGCTCTTCGCCGTTACTGCGAAGACTTTGCGTGTCAGTTCAGAAATGACTGACTAACTTAAAGCACTGAGCCTGAACTTAAAAATAAGAGGTGAAGACTTCTACAGGCGCATTCGCCCACAGAAGGAAAAAAAAAACATACGTAAAAAATTATCGGAATTATATTCACTTCAGATTTTAAAAGAATGAACCGAATGAAAATTGTATAGAGGTATTTGCTTAAATGTCTGCTGCCATTTCAGCCATGAATTTGTGACGATTACGGTCTGTCTCTTCATTTTTTAGTTTGTTATGGTTTTATTATTTTTAAAAGGGATTTTTTTCGTCCCTCAAAGAGGTAAAACTCACAGCACTGAGACCAACAGAGCTGCCTAACACTTATTGGATGCAATTTATTAGCTTTTCATAATCAGTGATGACTTGAAAAGGTGTGTTCTGTAGTCCTTTGTCGTGTGCATTTGCACGTCGGTTGCAAATTTCGACGGACGGACAGACAAAGCGTGGACCATAGCCATTATTTAAGCTTTCAGCATACTGTATGCGAAAATCCCGTGAGCTAAGTGTACTAATATAACCTTACCGAATGTTAGAGGTGTTTCGTTTGTCAGATCCGACGGATGTCTTGCGTGATGTTATTGGCCGAGTTGTCATCAGCACCCAATTTCTGAGTAGCCGAAGCGGGAACCTGGTGGAGATCCAAAGAGGAAACTGTGTCTTATTTTACACTTAGTAAAAATGGGCTCTGTGTTTCTAAGCGAAGCCGTGCACTCCGAATGCAATTGGCTTGGTAATAATGCCTGTGTGTCAGTCAATAACAGGAGCGTCGTAGAGTTTGCGTGTAAGTGTGTGTGTGTGTGTGTGTGTGTGTGTGTGTGTGTGAAAGAGAGAGCTCGCGAAACGCAGGAGCAGAATGAAGAAGCAGCAAACGCAGCCTTTATAAATATCACCACCATTCCCAATTCCCAGAGACTATTCATTATTTAGTATGCGGGTGCATGGAGGGTGACTGTGTGTGTTTGAGATTCTGAGCGTACTATTGAGGATGACTGTTTCAAGTACGTTTTAAGCCTGTTTGGGTGTTACTTTTTTCTGTATGAATGTGTGCGAGCGCATGTTTCATGACCAATCTCTTGCCATGGTCCTCAGGGACTGAAGCTATCGCCAGTAAGGGGACAGGAATGATGTCACATGTCTCCCCTTATGCAACTCTCTGAGTTGTTTGTTGTTAAAGAAGTAGTATGAACGATTACAATTTGGCCATTGTTTACCGAGATGTTTTGCAGAATGCTCAAGCTGCTCTTTTTTAAGCAGTGATGGTGGAATATGGACTGGAGCTGCGGGGCACCTAAACTATTTTACATTTTTTTATATTTATAGCATTCGTTGTACGGTATAGAGCAGCTTGAACATGCTGCAAAGTGTCTTCTTTTATGTTCCACAAAAAAAACAAGAAAGTCATAGTGACTTGAAACAACATAAAAGTCAGTAAATAATGACAGAATTGTACTTTTTGGGTAAACGGTTCTTTTAAGTTGGCGACTACGCAACAACTTCAGAGTAAACAGTATGTGAATAAGGTATCAGGAAGAATTACCCTACTGGAAATGTGTCCTTTCTGTTTAACTGACACTAAAGGTGTTATGGAGGGAAGTTATGATTTTACTTAATGCGCTGCAATGGGAATTTGTGTTCTAAGTAACCATAAAGACAGACTACACTTCACTTACTGCATATTTAACCAAACCTAGAGTGTTCTGCTATTCAGGAGCAGACGTCTTCTCATAAATGATCCACATAATACATGTATGATCTTTATGAAGGCAGCCCTTTATTAATGTCTCAATGGCATGCTATCATTCCCTTCAGCTGATATGCTCTTAAAGGAAAGTAATAGTAATTGTTGGTCTCATTGCAAAATAGTTCAATGACCAAGTGTTCCTCAGTCTTAATTCAACCACGGCATCCAGCCAATCTGAATAGAGTATTGGTGTGCTTTAATAAAAATGGTCCTTGCATCCGACTGTCAAATGTTAGGCCAGAAACCTACTCTACAGTGACGCTAACGAACCTCAAAACTCTGAGCCAGCTTCAAATGTTTGTGCCATTAAACCGTTGTTATTTGGGGTAACTAGCTATAGATGATTTATCTTTTACTTAGATTCTCTTCAAACTGTTTCTCAACCATGATGGTAGTTGACCTGAAAGCGAAAACAATGCTAGAACCCGCTATAGCACCCCTTGTGGTACTGATAAGAATGCAGCACATATCTGAGTTGGGTTATCAAATGTATTTGGGCTGTTTTCAGAACAGTTTCTTAAACTCGAGGCGTTTGCCATCCTCTGGAGAATGTTTCTGGCCTTATGTGAGTCTAGCAAATCGAAAGAATGTGTGTTTGTAAGTGTGCGAGAGCAGCACTAGCGAACCCCTGAGCTCTGCTCTCGGGTGCATTTATTCATCACATCCAGTTCATCTGCTCTGGGTATTTTTCTCATCATTTCAACAATGGATTGTCAAATACACCATTAAAAAAAGATTTCATTTTTATATAAACACGTCAGCGCTTCCTGTCTTTATTTTTAAGTGTCTCTAAACTCACACAAACTTTAATTTAAGGTAGATTATATCATTACTTTCTATTTTAATGTCTATGGACATTGATTAATACAGATAGTAAGTTTCACTCTTTTCTCATTTGTGAAAACGAATGAAAAGGTTTTTTTTTTTTTTTTTGTAGGAATGCTTTTAAGTGGAAACCTTGAAGGCATGTGTGCAGCATCATGAATAAAGGTGTAAAATATTTGACTTATGTACTGTATGAGGTTCTGAAGTACCATTACACTCAAATATTAAATGTCAAAAGAATGATTTACCAGCCCTGTGTTTGCAAAGGCACAAAGTATGTCAAAGTCCATTCACCTTACGGCCATCTTGAAATGCCCAGTTATGTGTTATATAGAACTACCTCAGTTTAAGTGCAAGTCAAAGTACAAATTGAAACTATTTATAACTTGAGAATATATTTCTGGATTGATTTCATATACAGTGTAATAAAATGTGTTGCTAGTAATTGGCATAAACCGTAATCAAGGACACAGTAAAAAACAGTTTTGTTTTTTTTGTATTACTCCAATTTAACAAACATACATTGCATTGATCAAAATTGACAATAAAAAAGATTTTCAAAGAATAATGTGACACAAACGACTTGGGTAATGGGGTAATGGCTACTAAAAACAAAAATTTGCCATGGCAGGAATTTATTTAATTTTAATTTTGTGCTGTCAAACAATTAGTCGCTTCCCATATAAAAGTTTTTGTTTGCATAATATATTTGTGTGTGCGGTGTATATTTATTATGTGTATATAAATGCATGGATGTATGTATTTAAGAAAACGAATTATTGTTATACAGTTCAATATACCAAATCAAAAATGATGGATACATAAAAATGGACAGCAGGAATGACCCTTCGACCGCACACACACATACACCAACACTGCTGTGAGGAGCTCAAACATAAAGCCGACAGACATCATCACACACACACACTGAAGCAGGGTGCAGAAGCGGCTGACTCAGACGAGAACACTCTCCCTGGTAATTACAAAATACCTCCTGGCACGGATATCAAGACACGCTTCTTTGTCCTGTTGAATTGAACGGCAGAGAAGCAGCGTATCAGCAGCCATTATTGTCTGAAATGGATGGGGGTAATCACTCCGGCTCCTCTGAGTTCTGCAGGGGTAATGAATTGCCACACTGTGTCTCTTGGACAAGAGCCACGCAGAGAATCACTTGCACCCGGGCCATTGTTCTGCCAGGATATAATAACAATTCCCAGTATGACAAATACAGTATATAGAGAGAAGACTAAGTGGCTGGAAAAAGAATAAGAGAATTTCTATAGCTCTGCACAATAAGTATTGAACCTAGATGACGAAGAGCCACAACATACTTTTGTTTTTAACTTAACAATTAACCATTGGCCTCAGCAGATTTTTGAATTCATTAAAACCAAAAGAGACAAAATTTGTTTCCACATTTTGTAGGACTGGAGTGGACCAGTAATGTTAAAGTGATAGTGTAAAAAAAATGAAACGTGCGGCACCTTGTTCCAAACTTGACTTTCTTCTGTGGAACACATTTTGTCACTTATTATGAAATCCAGTGAGATCCAATATTATTTCAGACCCCATTTGATGAGAAGAAAAAAGTCATTTTGTAAATACATGATGGAAAAAAGTACCCTTTGAAGAATTAACTACTTTAAAACAACCCCCAGTTACCCTTTCAGTCGAATCACTTCGACGTTACATATGGGAACTCGCCAGAGAGACCGATTTGCCTTTGAGCTTT
>JAUCMU010029435.1:0-18017 GCA_032275025.1 Enteromius treurensis | reverse complement strand
TTTCAGATTTAAACCATTTTGTTCCTTATAAATAAATGAGATAAATTAATAATTCCTGAAGTTCTAACTTAACGGATTATTCAATACACACACACACACACACACACACACACACACACACACACACACATATATATATATATATTTCTATTTTTTTATTTATTTTTTTACTTATTTAATATATAAACCATTTTCAGATCTAATTTAAAAGAAAATCTAAGCAAAATTGTTTTATTTTATTTTAATCTATTAAATTTTGCTTTGTGCTTTTGCTTTTTTTCAGTTTTAGTCATTTCAGTTGCTTCAACTTGGCTGTTTAATCCAATTTTCAAGCAAAAACAATTATATTGTCACAAAATGACTCGTACCATGCTAGCAGTTTGTGGTCATTTAGGGTTTAAAGTGTTTGGATCTTCATAATGGCTGGTCATCATAGTGGATGATATATTATTTTCTAAACACAACGCCAGACTGTCTTCCAACAGAGCCGATAATTACCGTTTTCTCTGTAGGAATATTTTATTGCTTAATTGACAATTCGAGAAAGCCCTCCTGTAGATCACTGGGACATTGATCCTCACATTGTTATGCTGAACAGTTGGAGACTGTCTGCATACCAGTTTCCCATAGCACCTAGAATTACTCACCAACACCAGAATCAATTTAGCTTGTCAAGTTCCCGGCTTCTCTGAGCCGTAGAATAAAACTCTTATAATTTCTCCGTTCCTACTGTCTCCCTGTTTTAATGTGGGGTCATATCTTATCAGGATAGATGCCCCCACAATTTCTAAAATGAGTGAACTCCAACAGTATCTTATCGTTTGGATTGAGAAAAGAAAGCAATTACCAGTGGTTCCTGGATGGCTGAAAGAGTTCTGAACTCTTCTTCAAGACTTCTGAAGAGGGTCACTCCTCTCCTCTGTATCTGTCCCTTTGTAAGCCTCCACATTAAAATTCCCTTTCAAATTTTTATCATCAAAAGGTAGAGAAAAAAACTTTCAAGTCTTCAAGCTGTGCTTCTGATTGGTTGTCAGAGTAGATGAGGGTCTAATCTCTGTGGGTGATGTCCTAATCTCTGCCCTCTGTTTAGCTTTTCACTCTGGTTCCTCGGTGGAATATACTCAAGTCCGCTTCAAGGAGAGTCTTTAGCACACCGCATCCTGGCCAGTAGGACAGTAAATCAACAATGGTGTTTCTTTAATAACGCTATTGGTAGTCCTAAGCAACAATGAGCTTCCTAATTAGGTCTCCAGATTTGTTTATTTTTAATTCATTTATATATTTATTTCTCTTTTAATTCCAGAAAGTTATTTGAAATTTATTTTGAAATTTTTGTTTATGTACCTATTATACATTATAGAGTATATTATACTGTATTTTATTTATATTTATTAATATGCTTTTATTTTTGTTTTCCATTTTCACATGTGTTATTTTTTATTAAGTTTCCTTCCTATTTAACTTTTATTTTTGTTGCGCTTTAATTAAAACAAATTTAAATTTAGGTAGTGCTTATTTTCATTTAATTTCCATTTTTTTCCATATATATATATACTTATTGTGAGGTATGAATGAGCACTTTTTTGTGATGTGTTTTTTAATAAATAAAGTTAACAATTGTTTTTTTTTTTATTATTTATGTACTGTGTACTGTGTTTTTTTATTCTATGTAGATCATATTTAAAATAAAAATCTAAAATGATAATTTAATTAATTCATTTTAAAGACAATATTTCACTTTTTTTTCTTTTTTTTTTGTGAACCAGGCTATATTCTGTTCTCATATTCTAAAGACACAATCATGAATAAAAACAAGCCGGCACAGAAAGAGGTGGAGTTAGTAGCAGAGTAGATGTTATATTCAGAAACGGACCTTTATCTTTACATAATGCGTATGTCATAGTCTAGATTTGTGCAACAGTATATCATTTTATTCAAATAAAGCACCATAAAACACTACTGTGATCAAGTAGAAGTGTTGAATAATGTATTAAATGTCTGCCATACTCCGCAACGAACTGACACGCATGGCTTTGGAGGCTCGAGTTCTCACTAGGAGTCTGTGCTGATGGTAAATATGAAAATCACACACAGCCAGAATATGAACATGAACAGAATATGAAATCCTCTGTAATCAGATTACTGTCATTTAAATCAGGCTGGTTTTTCCTCACATCATTAGCTTCAACCCTCACCCTAGTTCTGTGCAATTAAGTGGGGAGCTGAAGGCAGACTGATTATATTAATTTTAATTATGTAATATGTCATCATTATTATATTTTAATATTTGTTTCAGTGTACTTGATAAGTAGATTGGGTGATCTGATTATGACAGACAGGACACTTGGTGTGGTGCTGTTTTCTTTGCAGTAAAGGCCATCTTGAATTTCCATGCTAGTTTATACAGGTTAGCGCTGGTTTGTTGAACCAAAACCAATCTTGAACAGTTAAAGTAGGGATTCAATTAGGATTTTTTTTTTTGATGATTCTGGTGCCCCTGGCAAGAAACGGCAGCTGAACGACTCAACGGCATTCAAGTTATGAGTGTCATTCTGGGTCATTCTTACCGCTGGCTGTTAGAGGCTTTTTTGCAATACTACACATAAAATGTCCTTACAGCTGACAGATATCACTGAAATAAGTGTCCCGAGAAATCACACCTGTCTCTGTGAGAGAACCAGACTCTGTTAACAGCAAAAAGAAGAGTCAGGGGAGCAGCCCACGCTTTTTAACCAATCAGAAACTCTTACTGCCTGTTGAATCATTTTGTGCACCGGAGCTTCTGACATCTGACATGTCAGTGATCAGACTGGTAGAAGTTAGTAAAGCAGCACAAATTGCTTTTAGCATTGTAGTCTAGCCCCGCTGGTTTCTTGTGATCTTGTATTATTAGGAGCAAACTGCAGTACGTTTGTGCCTTTGAATATGATATTATTTGCAACTATCCACCAATGACCATTTTTATTTTGCTTATACAATATTTGTCTCTTTATACACTGAAAGTTTACACACCAGTGCATTGCGTGATGTACAAAAAGAGGATAAGACTAATTATTTAGAGACAAACAGCAATGAAATGCATCATATTGTGATCAGTGCAAATATTGCAAAATTGTGAAAAGATATCACTATTTAAAAGAACAATTGTGTTTTGATATATTTTAAAATTAAATTATTCCTTTGTTTAAAAAACAAAACAAAACAGCATTGTTATTCCATTCTGCAGTATCACTTGATCCTTTAGAAATCATTCTTATATACTGATTTGATGCTCAAGAAACATTTACTATTATTATCAGTTTAATATTTTAGAAAGTTTTGTTCTCAGGATTCTTTAATGACATGTGGCCAGGTATGGTTTGCCATACTAGGAATATGTGGTCTGAGTTTAACCCATCCAAGTGCACAGCAGTGAGAAGTGAACAACCACACAAACACACACCTTGAACACACACCCGGAGCAGTGGGCAGCCATTGCTGCGGCGCCCGGGGAGCAGTTGGGGGAACGGTGCCTTGCTCAAGGGTCTCACTTCAGTCTGGGGAATTGAAGGTGGAGAGAGTGCTGGTTATTCACGCCCCCCACCCACAGTCCCTGACGGACCTGGGACTCCAACCCGCAGCCTTTGAGTTATAAGCCCAACTCCCAATCCATTAGGTCACGACTGCCCCTCTGGCCCACGACTGCCCTTCTTATGTTTATATAATATTTAATTATTCATTAAATATTTAATTTTGATCAATTTAATGCATCCTTAATTATTATAAGTTAAATATTATAACAAATTTTGAAAACTTTTTTGTGCTGCTTTAAAAAAAAAAAAATAATAAATCTTTTTTTAATTTGAAATAGAAATCTTATGTAATATCATGAGGGTCTTTGTTGTTACTTTGATCAATATAATGTATCATTGCTAACTAAAATTATTGTAAGAAATTCAAATAAAAATTCCACTTACCGAAAAGTTTTAAATGGTATTCCATTTTAATACAGATTTTTTTGATACATTGTAATTTAAAGCTTTCATTGTATAAATTACAATACATAATAAGTTGCTTGTATTACAGACCAAATTTTAACTGCAACTCTATGCAACTGCTTTGTGTCTCTGTCCACCAAGGTCGAAAGCAAGCAGTGTCCATCAAAATCTTTTTATGGTCTTCTTTTTTAAGCTCCTGCAGTTTCTCCGTGAATAGCAACACTCATTCATATGTAGTTTGGTCCCAAGAGTCAGTTTGCCGTTTTTGTTTAGTCTGTTTTTAGAAGTTGTTTCTACTCAGTCTTGTGAATGGAGCAGCCAGCGGTGACGCCCCAGTATCCCTCTGATGTTTAATTCACGGGGCAGTCAGATACAAAGTGCTGAAATAGTGCTCCCACTGAATTCTGTTTTGATACCAAATTTATCAAAGCGTTTCTGGCAGGCCAATTGTAAGTCTCTGAAATGCCGGTGAAGTCCTGCAGCCCTCATAAATGGATATTCAGCGGTATGCACAGAAACAGCTGTATTACACCTCTTTGTGTGTTCTGCATCTGCTTGATCTGTTCTACAAAGTCTATATGCAGAGCCAGAGCAGACTGATGTTGTTCTGAAGAGATAGGCTTTTGTGGGCTCTGACAAACAGCACTATGTAAATCAGTTTCTGAACCCACGCCAACCCTGGCGCTCCGTATCAGACAGGATGTCCTGATTTGTATCTGCTCGCAGTGAGTGCTTCTTTAGTTGGCCAGGTGAATGACAGCTCTGCTATTCTCTGAAGCGACAGCTGTTTTTAGACCTTTGCTGGGAAGAGCTTCGTTTTTTACACAGTTAAGTGTGAATGGAAGAACGATGGAGAGACACGAGGAGAATCACAGCTAAACAAAGAGGCTTTTCACTGATAAGCCATGCGTGACACACGCTGGAGTGCGCGAAAAGAGCGCTGTGGGTCACGGTGGAAAAGCGCCGTCCCAGGTGCATTATGAAAAGGTCATCTGCAAATCTGCGTTCGTGTGTTGGGAAACAACCTCAGCTGACCTTTTGCTTTGAAAGGAGCTGAGGTTCGCATGCAGTCTCACTGCTACAATGTGTCTGTGCTGGCTTGAATACCTTGTGGATTTCATGATTCATCATGTCTGGTTAGGGCACTTTTTTGAAATGAGCTAGTTTGACAGACTACAGTTCTTAGTTTGAGGTTTGATTTTTAAAATGTATTTATTAGATCAAAAATACAGGAAAAACAGTATTGCGAATTTTTTGTTACTGTGATGCAAAGCTAAAGCTCCACCATCATTACTTCAGTCCTCGGTGTCACAATATTCTTCAAAAAAATCATTCTAACATGAATTTTGTGTCAGATGAATCAATTACAGTATGTATATATAAATACTTGTATATTATGTTAATTATATACATTTTTATATTTGTTTTTATTTAATTTATATGATAAATTAATGTATTTAATATGATGCATGTATATGATACACTCTCAGAAACAAAAGCTGTCATTGGGGCAGTACCTTTTCAAAAGGTACACTTTTGTACCTATGAGGCTCAAATATGAAATATGTTAAGTACTGACATGTACCTTTAATAAAAAAATTTAATACATTTATAAATTAAATAAAAACAAATATAAACATATACATATTTTTAATATATACATATAGTATGTGTGTGCATTTATACACAACAAACATGCAAAGAACATATATTATACACAAAAACATTTATTTTGAATGCGATTAATTGTTTAACAGCTCTAAAATACTTTTAAACACAGTGCTTGTGATACAGTAAAATTTTTTCAGGGTTTTTGATTAATATAAAAATTCAAACTAACCATATATTTAACATTCTGGTACACTTTATGATAGGAACTCATATTCATTATTAATTAAGAGTTTTCTCTCAATAAATGTATTAGTTGTTTAATAAGTGTTTATTAATAGTTATTGAGGTAGTTGTTAAATTTAGGTATGTGGTGGATTAAAGGATCTTAAATACAGCAGAATAAGGTATTAATAAGTACTAATTAATGGCCAGTATTCTAGTAACATCCATGATAATAAGCAACTATAAAATAAAGCGTTACCACAATTCAAAATGTCTTTACAGTTGCTTTTGATATAATGTGCGAAAAAAACATTTCTTAATTATTACATATTCATCTGCTTGAACTTAACTGACAGCAACGTCTATTTTATACATGAATCTACAGTCAGTGTATGATTTGTCATGTTATACTTAAATGTTTTATTCCTGAAGGAATCAGTGCATTTGAATCAAACATTTGAATTTAGTGACTGATTGCTTCATAATAATTTTCATTTAAAATCACAACTCTGATTAATAATGCCAAAAAGGAACATTCTGTCATTTCTCATTTCTTATGCTGTTATATTTGTGTGTGTGTAGGAATCTCCACACAGCTCTATTCACAATGGCCACAGCTGTCAAGGACCCAAAAAGGACCGACTTTATTAAAACGTAATAAAAGTAGCCAGATGACTCATGCACTGTATTCTAAGTCTTCAGAAATCATTCAATAGCTTTGAGTGAAGAACAGGCCAAAATGCAGGTCGTCATTTTTTTTTTTTTTTTTTAATCTTTCCAAACAGAATACTATTTCCAGTGAGTTATTTCTTTAATGTTGCAACTCAAAGTATATCTATAGACTGACAGTGGGGGAAAAGTTCAGTTCAGGAGTAGAATAAACTTGTATGTTAGTTCAGACTGGTTTTTTCTGGTTACTGCTGGTATTGCTTTTTCGTAGGCTTTGTGTCTACCATGCCACAACATACGATGCTTTTACATGTACATCCTGTCATAATATATTAAATTGTATTGTGCACAGTTAGATTACAGTGCTTTGCTTCCAGCTGTGTTACATAAAACATGCCTCACAGTGGACTCTGTACGGCCTCCAGCCAACGCACCGGCTCGTTTCATCCATTTTTCTAGGCCGACATCATTCCGTCTGCCACATGGGCACGCTCCTGAATTTCTCAATCAAACCTGGGTCTGATAGTCCCTCCTTTAGCCCGACCGCAGATGGATGACTATGTCACGAGAGCCACAGTGCCAGCCATTGGTCCGTGATGGAGTTTGAATAATTTAATGGTTGGTTTAAGGTCAGGGTGGACTGGGCTTTAGGGCTTACTGTTGCATATAATAAGGCCACTGTTGCATTATATCATTGAATATTGCAGAATCTTCCTTTTGAACCGGTGCCAGCACTGGGTTGATTTAGCACAGATGCTGTAATTCAGACAAAACGCTCAGGATTTTAGAGAGGGTTAGTGTTAGCATTAGGGCTGTGGAACTATGCCATGAAATGAAAGCTTAGGGGGCTCATGTGGCACAGCAGATGTGCTCGGTTAAAGAACGAAAGTTCAAAATTCTGAAGGTGGCTGTTGAATGAGACTTTCGGAGGAGGAATGAGACTACCGTGCATTTTAGTTTCATGCTATAAAGACATGGGATAAGTTTGGAATGGCACACTGTCATACTACAATACGAGGCAGAGTAAATATTGTCTCCCACAATCCAATGCACCTGAATTCACCCTCTGTTTGGTGATCAAATACTTTTTTAGTCATGTGACTACAATACAACAAACTTGACTTGAGCACAGTTTTGCTCCAGAACTTATTAAATATGCAATTGTAGGAATTTCTCTTTCTCTTTCAAATTGTATAGTTGATTATTCCTACCTGGTCTAAATATGCATTGGTGCACTTTTTAGTGAGACACGAAATACGTACCAAGAAGTACATATCACTCAAGTTTTAAAAAAATAAAAAAAGGACACTAGAGGCAGAAACACTCTGATGTCTTTTACTCCTTTTCACACAAATGTACAGAGTTTCGATTAATAAAGTAAAATTTTCACAAAATTACTTGAATTATGTTATGACAAAACAATATTATAGTTAAAACAATAGTAATATTAATATGGGTTTTCATAGACGGTAGGTTTATTCGGTAGCTCACAGAGTACAGAGATGTACTTGAGAGACAAGGATCTTCATTTCAACAAAACAGTTCAAATCTATGTAAAGTTGAAATGACACGGTTGCATTATCAAATGTGTTATCAAATCAGTTTAGCATTTGTTACTATGGGAAAGGTTTAAGGTTGGATTTGGTGTAGGGCATACAGTATTTCCAACAAGAGTGCTTGTGGTAGAGGGGAAACAATTTTTTTTCACACGTATTAATTTATTTGGAAAGCCAGAAGAACACATTATCCAAAAGTTATAGTTTGCTAAGCCATGTTATTTTTAATTTGCTTCAGGAAATAAAAGATGACTTTGAGCCTTTAACTAGGAGCCACGCAATACCAGCTATATCAAAAACTCTTGAGATTTTTTGGCCTCCAGTTCTTTTCAACATACTGTGGCTTCATTTATTTATTCTTTATTTGTAACTATGGTAATTTTTGCTGTGCTTCGTATATTGCGTTGGTCAGTATGTAAATTAGATTCTGTGTCTGTGTTTTTTAATTAGCATGTTTTTAGTAAATCTCAAACAGAAATTTCCATGCCCATCCACGCTGTTTTGGAATTGCGTTCTAACGCTAAAATGGTAATGGTAAAATTAGAAAAATGGCAGTAAGTTAGTAAATGCTTACTCTGTGTCAAAATTTGCCTACTACCATTTAAAAAAAAAACATTTTTGAATGACAGTAAGGCAACGCAACTGAAATTGGTAGGTCACGTGACAGTAACAACATACTAGATGTAGTACATCCAAATCTCATTCCGTACTACTGTACATTTTTGTTAACAGTCACAAAGCAAGTTTCAAACCAAACCTAGTGCATAGACAGTAGTCGACTTTGTACATAGCATTGCTGTTTTAGATAGCAGTATGATGCATAGTGTGTTTTGCATGCTATTTTTAGGATGCAATATACTAGTATTCCATTTCAAGCATAGCAATGGACTGATTTAGGAAGCCAGTGTACATGTGAGTATGTGAGTGCATAATTGGCATACAGCCCTCAAGTAAACTCAAGTAAAATACATTTTTTAGCAATTGTTGCTGCATTATGTAAGATAAGATAAGTGAGAACTCATGTAAGAATACACAGTACAGTCTCAGAGACGGACACTGTGTGACCGGCTCTTCTTAAAGGGATAGATCATCTAAAATTATAATTTTGATATGATTTATTCACACCATTTATATATTTATTTCTTCTGTGGAACACAAAAAGAACATTTGGTCTAAACCTCACACAAAGCTCTAATATTGCTCTAAAACACTTGGTATTTATTACATTTTGGAGAATATTCTTTTAAAATAAAACATGTCACATTATATTTACCTTAAATTAATAATTAACATGGTGGCAACAATATTATTAAACTAAATTAAAATTATTGCGATGCAATGGTAAAAAAAAAAAAACACTTTGCAATTACAGTAACACTTGTTTGGTAATACTGTTATTCAAAATGTGAGCTGATGCAATACAAAGAAAGTCACATCTAGAAGATTAACAGATTTATTTAATTTTTCTGTCAAAAATAGAGGTTTTGGGTGAATTGTATGAAGTTAATGTAATGTAAGAAAAATAGACACCTGTCAAGTAAGTTTCCAAGTTTCGGAAATAGCCCTTTTCCTACAACACTGTATACCTCAGGTAAATAATTAATCATTTAGTAAAATGTGTGTGTGTGATTTTTTTTTTTTTTTTTTTTTTTTTTGATGCAATCAACAGAAATGCAGGATTTTTAATGGCAAATCCGTTGCCACATGTGGGAACAAGCCTCCTGTGCCCCTAAACCTGATTGGTTATAAAATTTTAATTGCTCTGAACCAAACATCTTTATCACGCCATTGTTTGTTTAGATGGGAAGCTGATTACTAGCTGAGGTCTGAGTGTGGGGAAATTAGCAGACACTAGGGGCTCTGTGCACAGATTGCACTTTATATATTGAAGATGTGCTGCAAGCTTTCATTGCAGACAGTTCAGGCATCTCCAGTTCATTTTTCATGTCATTATTTTCATACAATGGAGCTTCCTAGAGAGCAGAACTTATTCTGTGTCATTGCATTCCCTCTACAAAGCATTGGGTAAATAACTCTGAAGTTTCACTAGAAGTAGAATAGCAGGAGGCACTGAAGGACAGTGTGGACAGGATGTATTTTATGAAGCAGATAGCTTTTTGGAGTGAATGAATCAATGAATCATGCTTAATTATGCCATCTCTTTTTTTTTTTTTTTAATGCAGTAATTAAAGTCAACAAGAAATGATCTAAGGTTATTTAAATGTACCAAAACAGCACATTTGAGAAAAAAACTAACCAAAAAACTATATATATAAATAAAAGCTAAATATACATATATTATACATATATATTTTTTAAAGTTCAGACTGGTTAAATTAATGAATTAATAAATTAATGCATGTACAGCAGCATTTAGTTAATCAAAAATACAGTAAAAATACTGTAAAATATTATTAAAATTTTAAATGACTCTTAAAATGATTTTAATGTTTCAACATGTATTTTATTTTAGTGATGAAAAGCTGAATTTTCAGCATTATTACTCCCGTCTTCAGTGTCACATGATCCATGATTCAGAAACAATTCTAATATGCTGATTTAAAAAACAAACAAACAAACAAACCAAAAAAAAACATTTAAAAAATAAATATATAAAATAGGGGTTGGCATAGATTATTATTTTTTTTTAATCTAGATTAATTTTGAAATTAAAATCCAGATTAAAATTGCTCATTTGAATTCTGCCAAAGGCATTCAAAATATGTATGCTACCTAAATAAAGGCTAAAATTTAAGCCATATTATATTTAAAATATCTGTGTTTCAGTACTTCCCTCTTAAAAGTAGGGTTGTGAATCTTGGTTTCACAATTCTATGCAATAAGATTATTATTATCAACACAATGGCCCAGTTTCACAAACGTGGCTTAGCTTAAACTAGGACTAGGCCTTTGTTAAATTAAGATATTTATGCATCTTTTTTACAAAATGTTAAGATATGTCAGAGGCAAGATATTTTCAGCAGTTCAAACATGCATTTTAGCCTGTGACTATCTTAAACCTTGTCTGTGAAACCAGGAGAATATCACATTCTCCTTCAATATTACTGCACATGGCTAAATTTTAAATCAAATTTATTTTTAAAATCATTATAAACAGGCTACTCTCTTAAAACTATTACCTATTTTAAAAAGTGCTCTTTGAGTATACAAAAGTTTACAGAAATAGTCTGTAAAGTCTGTAGGCATTATTGCCGCTTGATTATTACTAATGAGACCATATACAGCGGCAGCTTTAACAGGCTGCATTCAGACTAATGCACGGATCTCTTTCGATATATCAGATGTTTTGTTCTGCTCTGAAAATATAACTGGCTGTGTGCACATCAGTTTTGTACAAAAGCATTTGAAAATGCAAGTGCAATTAGCCGCAGCCGCGATCAGACGCTTCAGGACAAACATACACAACGCGCACGTGAAGCGTAAGTCTGTCAGCGCGCAGGTTTCGTGCATCTTATATTTTTAATGTTGAAAACAGTTGTGCTGCTAAATATCTTTGTGGAAACCATTTTGATAAAAATAATTTAGAAAAAAAAATATTTAATGCATTATTGCTTAATAAAAGTATAAATTAAATTGCAGTTTTCTGTGAATAATTTTGGAAAGGTGCTTTAAGAACAAAGGAAAGGGAATAAAGGAACACATAGGGTTGTTTATCATTACATTTTTATCATAATAATCTCAGCTTGCAATAATTCCAACATGTTTGCAACAAACTGCCCAAAAAAACGACAAATATTCCCCGAGAAACTACAACATAGGGCTGCCTGTCAGCCTGCCTGTAAAGACAGGTAATTAAGGCCGAGTAAGTCATACGTATCTATCTCAGTTCCTTCTCTTCTCCTTCAGATCTAGATTATGGTGTGACTGCGTTTGACGGATACTCCCACACTCAGAAGTCTAGATGAGAACCGCAGGCGTGTATTTTTTTTCCCCACTGATTTGAGATATATTGCATTTCTGGAATGGATAAGGATCCTTTCTGAGTGAAAAGCCATTTGACAGGCTGACACTTGCTTGAAGCTGATCTGTTTTCTGCTCAGGACCGCTGCCAGCATCACATGAAATTCTATAAGAGAGAGAGAAAGTGCGAGAAAGGAATCGACAGACAGTGATAGCAAGAGGTTGAAAGAGGATAAATTTGAATAATTTGTTATTGTGAAAGAGAATCTAAAATTTGCTCTGAAGCAAAGGCAACGTGACATTGAATTGCAAAGCCTGCCAAAGCCTTTTCCTTGTTTTTAAAGGTAAATTTCAGCGAGCCTTGATCTGGTGCAGACTTTTCAGTCAGGGACAAAAGAAAGCTTTCAGATACAAGAAATGAATATGTGCTAAAATCTCCTCGATACAGTGGCTCTCTAAAGAAGACAAATGAGAGGAGATTAATGAAATGTCGCTGCATAATGTCCTGAATTGATGCAACTAGTTGACACTAGTGTCATGATTTTATTCATACCTGCTCTAGGGCTCTTTTCAAATGGAAATGCATATGCATCTGTTCTGCCTCTTCTCCATCATCTGTAACAATGGCTGCGTCTCTGCATTAGAGCGACTAAAACGTCCTATTTCAAGCTTTAATATGACACTTTAACTAACCCAAACATACAGACATCACCTGTCGTGCTCTCCAGAAGGCAGCCGCTAGCAAATGTGAGCAGAGAAACGCCATCACCTATTAGCCCAGTGCCTCTGACAAAACGCTTTTGTTTTTGGCCCCTAAATGAACACACCCGAGGCAGTTGCTTCAGCAATTAGATGAAGCTAGAGTGATTGATTAAGGTTTATAAGGCCAGGATCAAAATGAAAACATTTAGTCAAAAGGATGCTCTGGAAATCCGGTTGGGAAACGCCAATTTTTCTCGTAAGCAGCAGCAAAGACTGTGTTATCATCAGGTTGCAAGCTATCATAACGAGTAATTAAAGAGCTAGCTGTCATACCCAAGACATTACTAGTAAAGTTAAAAAATAAGTAACACACCAAATTAAATGTTTTTGATGGTAAAAATCGGTAATATCTCACTTTTAAAATGTACTCTATATTTGTTGTATTTACAACAAGAACTAAAAGTGAAATATAATTTATGATGTGAAAATAACATTTTGAAATATATTAGAATGGTTATTTAATGCAAGATGCATTTTAAATAATATTGCACTGATCAAACTTTTGAGGTACTTTTGTAATACTTTTATTAAGGACGAATAAGATAAATTAAAGGGTTAGTAAAGACAATTAAGTCCTGACAATAAATTGAAGTAGCACAATATTGATTATAAAAAGAAATGTTTCTGAAGGATCGTGTGATTCTGAAGACTGGAGTTTTGATGCTGAAAATTACGTTTTATATCACATTAATAAATTGCATTTTAAAATATATTCAAATAGAAAAGCCAGAAACAGTAATACTATTTGGAAATATTACTGTATTTTTTTAACAAATAAATGCATGAAAAATATCCTTATTATATTTATTATATAAATCATGGTCATGCTTATGATGACTTTAAATTTTGTCTATGTAAGCAGCTGACTAGGTTTGAGTCGTTGTTTGTCTTCTCTCATCCCTTGATTCCACTGCTGCCTCTCTGAGATTCCACAGAGACAGCAGCAGAAAATTCCTGCTTTATTTTTAATGAATCCTGGCTCAAAGTTGCACTCCTGTACTCTCATCATGAAGTCTGTTTTCCTCATGGCTCTTGAATACTTCCACATTTACATCAGTGCTACACAAACTCTCTCTCACTGTAGCTTGACCTCTCTCTCTCCATCCTGACTCTTTATACATATTATTAGACCTCATTTTCAAACAGTCTCTCTTCAGTCCTTCTCTCTGTACCCTACTGTATATCATCACACTCTCTCCTCAAGCTGTTCATCTCTCTGCTCTTCCTCACCCCGTTACTTCTCATATCAGAAGCATCTCTGCTTGAAATGTAGAGAAACAAAACAGCTTTTTACCAAAATCATTGTGATGATTATGTTTGAGAATGTTTGTGTTTTTGGTGTCCAATTATATTGTTGTTACAGAGAGTCTGTACTTTTTATAAACTACGTAGTATTCCATCTGTATAGCTAAAGCAACAACAGAATATGTAGGATACAGTAATACAGCAAAAGTAAATATTGAGTAACTTACAATTTATTTCCAGTTACTTTGTCTATTTAGCTCAACCAACAGAAAAAATGTCAGTTAAAGCGAAATGAACCACTGTGGATATCAGAAAAACACAGAATGAATCAGTGGCTTTGAATGAATCACTTGAGTAAATGACCCATACATATACTGTAAGACCATTTGTTGAATCATTATCAAAAGAATCAGTTCAAGAAGAGAGCGGTTATTTTAAATTGTGTTCATATATTTTACTATATTACTATATTCTTTATCAAATAAATGCAACCTTGGTGAGCATATGCACTGTAAAGATTTAAATTGTATTTTATTACAGTATTCTGTCTTTGCTGCTAAATCAAGTCAAACTCAAACACTGACCTAGCCTGGGCCCGCCCATACTTCCTGTGACGCTACATTCTATTATGCGAGCAAAGTCAGTCTGGCCAAGCTGCCGTTTTAGAGCATTTCTGTTCCCAAAAAAATGGGAACCAATGAGAAACTAGCTTTTCCTACTGCTTTAATGAAGCTAGCTACAATTAGTTACGGTGGCTTTAGGTTCCGTCGCTACGCATACGTCATCGGAATAAGTGGTCTGATTGGTTGTAGATTCATCCAGTAGTATAAAGAGCCATCTGATGGACGCAGGTTAAGCCCGCCTCCCGTAAGGCAGCGTGGCCAGACTAAGCTCCTAGTCACGGAAGCCATGCTAACACTGACCTATAAAACAGTCAGTTTTGCCACACTGAATAGTCTGCACATAGTAAACAGAAGAGGCGGCATTACAGGCGTTATGTATAATTGTTTAAAAGTCAGAAAGTCAAAATACACCCACAGTATTTGTATGAAAATGACTATGTGCTTGACATTTATGTAAATTATTCTATATCACAGCCAGTGTCTAAATAGCACCTGTCACTGCAAACATCACACTCCCACATAAAGTTGTTTTATGTGCATTAGAGGCTGTATTTATAGGCTTTCGTAGATCCTGACTCAAACTGAACGCATCTTATCCCGGCCAAGAAACACCCACATGAAGAGGCCGTCTGATGACATGTAAAGTGACCAAGCACTATAATTTTTAAATGTTATTTGGGGATGGGTTATTTTTTCCTTTGTTTTACTACAAGTAAAAATAAAGGTTCTTTATTGCCATCTGTTTCAATTAAGAACCTTTAACATGCATAGAATGGTTTTACTGGTTCAAAAATGTTCTTAAAGGGTTAGTTTACCGATAAACTAAAATGATGTCATTAATTACTCACTATGATGTAGTTCCAAACCCATAAGACCTTTGTTCATCTTCGGAACACAAATTAAGATATTTTTGATGAAATCAGAGGAGCATCTGTCCCTCCATAGACAGCAATGCAACTGAAATGTTCCCAGATCCAGAAACAAACGCAGATTACATTTATGCGTGTGCTTTCCGCCGGATGTAAACAAAGCTGATTACGTCCAATACATTAAAGTGTGCGTTGCGTTGTCATACTCTCTAAAATGGTGGAAGACGTAACTCAGGGGAAAAGAATGGTTGAGTAAATAATGTTATTTTTGTTTTCTTTGCGCAAAAAAGTCGCAAAAGTTGAGCCACTGATGTCACATTTTACCGATGTTTTACTACGTTTCTGGATCTGGGATAATTTCAGTTGCATATCTGTCTATGGAGGGTCAAACAGATGTTCAAGTTCAGTTTACAGATAGATCAGATAGATCTGTGATTTCATTAAAAAAAAATTGGCTAATAAAAAAAATGGCTTTGGAATGTCATGAGGGTAAAAATTTTCATTTGGGGGTGAACTAACCCTTTAATAGGGGGAAAATGTCCTTTAGATTAGTATTCTTCACACTAAGAAAATGCTTATTTTAATTTCTGGAGCCAAATATAGCTCTTAAGGATCACAGTGGATAAAACATATGCATATGGATATGGATATGGTTTTTTTTTTTACTGTTTTGCAAGTAAACGCTTCCTGAAACTCGTACATACACTTTCTTGTTCTTTCTTGGAGTGTGAGTTCACGAGTCTGTGTCAAGCATGTTAATGTAGGGCTCAAGGCAGGTTGAAGAGTGAGGCTGATGCAAAGTAATTAGGCCTTCAGAGATGTCAATTAGGCCTTTAGAGAAATCAAGACTTCAGTCTAAGGCTTCACCTGGTCACTGTTTGAAAAAGGCTGGTTGCAAATCAGCTCAGGAAATCTTTTTTAGCATGTGTGTCAGGTAGACTCAATGAGGCATTAATGTGTCAAGCTAAATCTATTTGCTAATGGTCACTGGGATGGTTGTACAAATCACAAAAGCTTTACCTCATAACCAGATGTGACATGCATGTATGGAATGAGAACTGAGAGCTGCAGTGGCGAGGGTTTCAGTGAATAACTTACGTAAAATTATGGCATTTTCCTCACACAAATCTATTATATGATTTCATAGGACTTGAAATATAGTGCATGTATCATATGAACTGCTTTTATGCTGATTTTACGGTGTCTTCTGGCTGTTTTCAGTCACTACAAACTGGCATATGGTATAAAGTTCTTAAAAGTTTTTTTCTTGAAGTTTATGGAGTTATATAACCTGCTTGCACCAAGCAAGACAGAAAAAAGAAAGATAATTGCTACTTTATATTTGACTTTTTTTTTTTCTTGCAGTATAGCAGTATATACATTTGGAATTGTGAGAAAAAAGTCTTAATTCTGACATCAGTATAAATTAAATAATGTTAAATTGTGTTAATAAATAATGTGAGATGAAAAAAAGTGAGACATACAACTGTGATGTATAAACAATTTTGAGAAGAATTGTATTATTTTTTTGTGAGATTTGTGAGAACTGTGTGGGAGAGAAAAAAAAGCAAGAATTGTAAACTAAAAACTTTCAATTACTTTATTCCATAATAGTACGACGGAGTTTTAGTGCCACCAAAAAAAAAAAAAAAAAAAATCTAAAGCTACGAGATTAAAGTCGTAATATTATGAGATTACAGTCGAAACTACGAGAATAAAGTCGAAATATTACGAGATTAAAGTCGAAACTACGAGAATAAAGTCGAAATATTATGAGAATAAAGTCGAAACTACGAGAATAAAGTCGCGTTATTACGAGTTTAAAGTCGTAATATTACGAGATTAAAGACGAAACTACGAGAATAAAGTCAAAATGTTACGAGATTAAAGTCGAAACTACGAGAATAAAGTCGCGTTATTACGGGATTAAAGTCGAAACTACGAGAATAAAGTCAAAATATTACGAGATTAAAGTCAAAACTACGAGAATAAAGTCGAAATGTTACAAGATTAAAGTCGAAACTACGAGAATAAAGTCGAAATATTACGAGATTAATGTCGAAACTACTAGAATAAAGTGGTAATATTACGAGATTAAAGTCAAAACTACGAGAATAAAGTTATAATATTACGAGATTAAAGTCGAAACTACGAGAATAAAGTGATAATATTACGAGATTAAAGTCGAAACTACGAGAATAAAGTCGAAATGTTACAAGATTAAAGTCAAAACTACGAGAATAAAGTCGAAATGTTACAAGATTAAAGTCGAAACTACAAGAATAAAGTGGTAATATTACGAGATTAAAGTCAAAACTACGAGAATAAAGTGATAATATTACAAGATTAAAGTCGAAATACAGTATTTAGTATAGTGCACTTGTAAATGACCCGGACTGAGAGAAGGCCACAGGATATAGGCATATTTGAATATTGTAGCGTCCGAGCGCCCGCTTGATGTTACTGGGATGAGATCTAAGAACTCACTTAATATCAAGAATATGATATTTATTAAAGCGCTGAACTTTTGATCTTAACATCAGCTCACACACTCAGTCGACA
>JAUCMU010029416.1:0-18019 GCA_032275025.1 Enteromius treurensis | reverse complement strand
TTATTAGTTGATTGAGCCCCACCTGTTTTCCTCACCTGTGTTGTGTTTAGTTCATTTGCCCTCAGTGTATAAAACCCTTGTCTTTTGAGTTTGCTTTTGTCCGTCAATGAATGTGTTAGGTGTGTGATATCTCTTTGTATTTGAATTATTAAAATAACTATTATTTTCGTGAACTCTACGATCTCCTGCGTTCTTCTTCATCCTCCTGCACGCACGGTGACAGATTGACGGACCACCGAAATAAAGAAAGGATGAGGACGATGATTAGTCCGGAAAAGAGATTCTCCGCCGTCTCCTCAACGGGCTCACTCCTCTTCCTGAGCCGTTCCCTGATCCGTTCCTTAGTTTACGGCCGGGAGAACTGTTCCCTGATCCAGTCCCTAGTTCATGGCCGGGAGAGCTGTTCCCTGATCCAGTCCTTATTTTGTGGCCGGGAGAGCCGTTCACTGATCTAGTCCCTAGAGTACGGCCTGTAGTGCCAGTTCCTGCAACGATGCCTGAGCCCGCATTCACGATGCCTGAGTGTGTTGCGCTGCAAGATCGTCATCCAGAGCCTAAGCCAGTGCCAGTGCCGGAGCCCGAATTCTCGATGCCAGTGCCAGAGCAAGCTACCAGCCATGTGATGGACTTGTGGCAGGGAGTACTGCCTTGTGAAGTAGAGATGGCACTGCCAGCTGCATTTCAAGTGCGCCCTCCGGAGTCTGTTGCACTTCCAGTGCCCCTCCAGAGACTGTTGCGCTTCCAGTGCGCCCTCCAGAGACTGTTGCGCTTCCAGTGCGCCCTCCAGAGACGGCTGCGCTGCAAGAGCGCCCTCCAGAGTCGGCTGCGCTGCAAGAGCGCCCTCCAGAGTCGGCTGCGCCACAAGAGCGCCCTCCTGAGCTCGTTGTGCTACCTGATCACATTGATGTGCCAGCATTTCCTGCAACCTGCCACACGCTGGATTTGTGGCAGGGAGAACCCATGGAGATTCCAGTCCCTTGTTTACGGCCTGTTCCAGCTCACGAGTCACCACAGCCGAAGGTTGCCCACGAGTCACCACAGCCGAGGGCTCCTGATCCGCCTCCTAAGGCTCCAGATCCGCCACGGCCTCCCAAGGCTCCTGATCCACGGCCCAAAGCTCCAGATCCGCCACGGCCGCCTGAGGCTCCTGATACGCCTCCCAAGGCTCCTGATCCGCCACGACCGCCTCCTAAGGCTCCTGATCCGCCACGGCCACCCAAGGCTCCTGATCCGCCTCCTAAGGCTCCTGATCCACCACAACCGCCAAAGGCTCCTGATCCGCCCTAAAGGCTTCCACAAGACTCTGCCCGCATGGCCTTTAGGGCGCCCACCCCCCGTCCCGGTTCTCTTTCTTTTTGTTTTGTTGTTGTTTACGCTGCGTATTAGTTGATTGAGCCCCACCTGTTTTCCTCACCTGTGTTTAGTTAATTTGCCCTCCGTGTATAAAACCCCTGTTTTTTGAGTTTGCTTTTGTCCGTCAATGAATGTGTTAGTTGTGTGATATCTCTTTGTATTTGAATTATTAAAAGAACTATTAATTTCGTGAACTCTACAATCTCCTGCGTTCTCCTTCATCCAAGGTGAGGCATCAGGTAAGAATAGAAGGTTTTACCTCGATATCAGCCAACGAGGAACTGTTTAGACTGTGCTTAAATAGGTATAATAATTGTGCACAGCTGGTGGTGATTAAAAGTCAGGTGACTGTGAGCGTGCGTATGTGACTGTCACGTCCGGTGGCGTGACAATTAGCATGTTTTAAAAGTAACTGTAATTGAATTACACCTTTCTTTTTTTTTTACAGTGACTGTAACTGATGCAGCAAAATGTGTAACACACGATGTAGCACAATATCAGCAAACGTAGCTTCTATTTTAAATGTGTTGGTTGGTGAATAAAACGGTTTTAGTTTGTTCTTGTCAGATTGCATTATATCATTCTTTGTATGTTATGTTTTGTTGCTCAATTACTAATTAATATAATCAGGTGTCTGACAGGGAGGAAATCCGATGTGTCATGTCAAGTTGTAAGCCAATCAGGTTCATGTCTAAAGTTGGCAGATGTTCCTGCATGTATCTGGATCAGATTTCTGTCTAAAGCTGTATCACTCACTCGAGCTTTCAGCCTGGAGCACAATTTCATATCAAAGTAAGAAACAAAGTCCCACCTAATCTCAATAATGATCAAGGCTTGGCTGTTTATCTGTCAAGATCCTGAAACGAAAACATCAGTCAAAAGCTTTAGTCAGGTATTGTTTGCCCAAAGGAAAAGCGTTGTGTGATATGTTTTAGAATTAGATTTGATTTACAATCCTTTGTCAAATGATGGTTTATCCACAGTGTCAAATTTAATCTTTTTTTTAACCCACACTGAAGCCAAGGTTACATAATGGAGAAAAAGTGAATGGAGGTAGTAGTTTTTGTTGTCTTTGTCTCAATTATGTGACAATTCATATTCATCACCATCAGGTTTTCATCCCATCTTTAACACTGATAAAACTGTAGCAACACCAGCTACCATCTTGCATTAAAATGACTGTAAATGTATTTATAATGTAACAAAAGTTTTATATTTCAAATGAAGGCTGTTCTTAGAACAGTTACATATTACACATTACTTATTACATGTATGTATTAATGTTTAAAACAAAACAATACATAGTATATTAATATAAATGGGAATTCAGCTGCCAGTCAGATTACATGATATTTCATTAAAAGTAATTAAAAACTGTGCAAAGTTTTTAAAGGCCACTACTTATTGAACCATAGAGCTTACAAAAAAGTGAGACTAATTCTTTTTCCACAATCCTCACTGCCAAGTAGACATTCTGCGCTGAGACACAAATATGCACAAATAAAGCCATTCTGAAAAATACACATGCACAAATGAATAATTAAATCAGCATTGAGACCTTCATTTATTGAAGCACTGAGTTACTCATTTCATACAATATCTAATTTCAGACGGTATAGAATACCCAAACACTGAAGAAATGTAGGAAAATAGATTATGCTTTATTGGTGGCCTTAATAAAATCCCCATAAAAAAAAGGATAGACTATTATTGCAAGATATTATGTAGTTATTTGACTCATGTCTAAGCCAAACTTAGCAAAACTGTCAGTCTGTTCAAAACAACCTTTTGTTGCTATGCTGTAGATTAAAAAAAAGTCTAACCATAAACACATAAAACTAAAATAATAAATCATATGAATTTAAAGGAAAGACAAATAAACATTCTAAAGGCAGAGTAATAATCAAGACCATAATACAATGTAATCAAAACTAGTAAACGGTAATAGTACAATAATGTAAATAGAATGAAAATAAAAAAGTGACTTAAAAATGGATAAGAGAGGAAGCCATCTCAAGTGGTAAGTTGTTCTGTTATGAGGAGCAAGCATTGAAAAAGCTTGATCCCCTCTGTATATGAGTCTGGGCTGATTCTGATCACTGGATCTTAGAATTCTAGTGGGAGTATAGAAATGCAACAGCTCAGAGAGATAACTAGGGTCCTGGTTTTGTAAAGATTTATACTCCAGTACAAAACTGTATTCTAAATTGAATAGACAGCCAATTGAGGGTCCTCAATATAGGGGTTATGTGGTCGCGTTTGTGTATTTTTATTGTGCGTATTTTTAATAAATCTAGCAGTAGCATTTTGGGCCAATTGTAGGCGAGAAATTTGTGACTAAAAAGCGTTTGATTTTAGACAGTAAATATAGTCGGTAAAAACTGAACCAACTACATAAGAGACATGTTTGGCCAATTCTAATGAATCATCAAATTAGACATCCAAAAATTTGCACACAACAAGATCTGAAGGCCAATAAGCTGCCTAGATCTATAGTAAGCTGGTAGCCTAAAAACAATCATCTCTGTTTTAACTTCATTTAGTGTTTAAAGGGGTACCTTAAAGGGCTATCTCACTCAGATGTCGGAAGTAAATGACTACTGCTATGTTCATTAATACATTCAACAACAAAACACCTCAATCGCTTAGGAGTCTTGCTTGTCTCTGCATCTGATGACGGCACACTCAGGGCAGGTCTGAGGTAAGACACCAGTTCAGTTTGTGTGACACGCTGCTGTCAACTATTGTGGGAGTGGCCTCTGTCGGTGTGACGCCAAACCAACATGCATTTGAGAATGGCTTGATTTCAGAAGGGGCAACTTATTCTTTTTTTAATTTAATAAAAATACTTGTGGATATTTATCATTGTAGGGTGGCTGTGTACACACATTTCAGTCCAAACAGCTTGTAAAAGTGCATGTTGCACCGGATGACCCCTTTAAAAAAAAGAAAAAATTGAGCTAGACTCTATTTAAAGTAAGTTAAAGTACTAAGTGCTGAAGGATAATTTCTCTTAACAGGTGAATGAATCTGGGTATTAACAGCATAGAAATGAAAAGACACCCCATGCCTTCTAAATTATAACCCGGAATACGGATATATAAGGAATAAAGTGAGGGTACCAATATCGAGCCTTGGGGGAGACCACAGGTGAGATGAGTGACAGGTAAGGAGAAGTTATAGTTTGACAAATAATTTTCTGTCATACAAAAATGACTGAAAACACTTAATGTTGCATAGTCTGTCTATTTTAGTTTAGTTTTTCTTGTCTCCTTGTTTTGGTTTCGTTTTTAGTTCCAAGTGTTTTGCCCTTATTTGGTGTTTCCTGTCTTTTATGCAGTCATTAGTTTATTTCCTCCCAGCTGTGTTTTGACTTATCCTTGTATTATGTTGTATATTTAATGTCTGCGTTTCTTAGTATCATTTGTCAGTCTTTAAATGTTACCTCCATGTTCCCAAGTGTTTCATCCAAAGTTTAAATGTTCTTTAGTTATTTTTAAGTAAAAGGATTCTTATTTTTATACCCCTAGACTCCCTCGTTCTCCTTTCCTGCACAGGACATTGTAACACTTTAACTCCACGTCTGACTCCAATTTAGATATCAAAATAGAGTGGTATCAAATACTGCTGACAAAAACTAAAACAACCAGGACCACAGAATCACCACAGTCTTATTGTTTTACATTCTTGAGAAGGGTTTCAGTATGAGTACATTTAAAACCAGACTAAAAAAAAGGAAATATAGTGATTATTTAGAACTGGACTTGGTCAAATACAATTTATTTCCTAAAACCTTTGCAATAAATGGTAATAAATGAATAGGACAGAGGTTATTCAGGATTGAAGGATTTATTGAAGGCTTCTTAAAACGTGAAGTGACTGGTTCCATTTTAAGAGTGGCAAGATAAGGCACAATTAAAATGCACTTACTGAAAAAAAAAAAAAAAAATGTATTATTGCAATTTCTAAACCACCAGAAAAAAAAAAAAAAATGCGTTATTGTTCTACTGGGAAATTAAATAAATAATAATAATAATAAAAAAATCAAATGTATCTTAAATAGCGTGAGGGTAAATTAAAAGCACATTTTCAGTTTTTGGTGAACAATTCAAAGTTTATCTATTATGGATATCTCAACCTGTCGAACGTCACAATAAAAAAAAAAAAATGTATTAAGAAATGTATGCTTATTTTCCCTTGAGTTAATAGTGATATCCTTTTGGAGTTTAAATGATTTAGTCCATGTTTACTCTTTCGGACTCTATGAATGTCACAAGGATGAGTTTTTTATTTTTAGTGAAATAATCCCTCCAATAGTTTGAGAAGACTGTGGTCAAGACCTTGGACCAGAAAAAGATTTCACTTCTCACTTTTTCTGCTCTACAGCTTCCAACATTTTCAGGAAAGGTGTTTGCTTTATCTTGCTGCGGCAACAGAAAAAGCTATTGAACTATTTTCTGCTGCCTTTTCCTCACCATTCGCAATTTCAGTGGGCAAAATCAGTAGGGAAGATGTTTTACATGTTTGAAAAATGTAGTTAGAGTTTGAAGAGACCAGAAAAAAAGTAGAAAGAGAGAAAATAAAACTCAAACTCTGTGTTCTTCCACAAAGTGGAAAATGGACTAGGTTTTTTTTTTCTTATGATCTGCAGAGTGTTCAATAAGGGTAGCACCACATGGACTATTCGTTTGGGGTTAGAACGCAAGTGCTTTCAAACATTCACATTCTCTCTGCCATCACGCTGATGCATAAATAAAATACATTGTTTTATGTTTACACAGCACTAACATAAGATAAGACTCCATAAGGACTCAGCAAACTTACAGCTATAGCTTTGAGATCTGTTCAGTGTTCTCTTGACAAGATGAGAGTGGAAACATGGAAGGAAAACAGAAAGAAACAAAGGGGGAAAAAATAAAGAGGTATTGTCTGTGGATGTAAAATTCATTGAATATACCTGCTATTTTGCCTAGACGTGCTTTAAAATTAATATCAGAGCCATGGACCTATGGAAGATGACAGGTGGTCGTGTCTTTTACGTTTATTAAAAGACCTCACTACAATGGTGCAACATTAGACATTATTACACGTGATCATGTAAAAATCATGTGGAAATTGAGAATTCAAGACAAATGCTGAACAGTTCAGAGATCTAATCCATTTCAAAAGCTCACTGAGATAATGTCAAAGTTACATTGACAGGGATGTTTAGAAAAAAATCAGGTTTACAACAATGGAAAGTATAAAAAATATAAATTAATATAGATAATTTTTCAATTGAATTAAACATTTATTTATATTTTATGTCAAATATTCAAGTAATGGATGGAAATTAAATGGGAAGTTGATTGTATTGCAGCATGTGCATATGTATACTTCATTAACTTCTATAATGGGACATTAAAGTATTGCCTTATATCAATATAAGCGGATTTAAAATAGGCAGTGATAAGAACACATACTGTATAATGGTAAAAGGATAGCTCTGGTAGTAACATTCTGGCAAAATAGTCAAATTCTGACATAATTTATTCAGAACAAAGTTGTTTTTCCCCCCTGCTATTTTGAATAATGCTGGTCACCAAACAGCTTCCGGTCCCCGTTTACTTTTAGTATTTTTTTTTTATTAATTTATTTTTTTCCCCTCCATTGGAAGTCAATGGGTACCAGCAACTGTTTGGAAAGCCACATTCTTGTACGTTTCTTCTATTATGTTCCACAGAAGAAAGAAACTCACACAGGTTTGTGCAAATCAAAAGCTTAAAGGTGAGTAAATTATCATGACCGAATTTTCACTATCCCTGGAAGTGCCTTACTAGTAATCAACATTATGTCACAAATACTGTCAATACAGCTTAGCCTCTATTGACAATAAAACATTCCTTTTACCCCAGACTCCTCTAAGGGCTCTGTCTGTGTAATAAGTGGACTGTAATTCACTTTCAGTAAAAAGCATTAACTAGTTATTGGTTGTTTTTGGAAAAGAGCAGTTTAACAGTCTACACTGTAAATCCAGTAAGCAGCGCAAACACTGCATGTAGACCTGCATGTTAAGATTTATTTACTAAAAGATTTGCACTACTTTTTCGTAAGTTCAGTTTCAGTAAAAAAAAAAAACAAAGAATAAAATAAATACTACTACTACTACTACTACTAATAATAATAAAATAAATAAAAATAATATTTTTATACAGAACATATGCATTCAATGAATCAAGTAAATAATAAAGTTAAAAAAAAAAAGTTATAGTCATCAAATAATCCTGAAACTAATCAGTGAAACAAAAAAATAATCAGCAGCACAACATTTTCAACATTAATAATGAGCCACATTTCTTGAGAACCAAATCAGCATAGAAGAATTATTATTTTATTTATTTATGTATATATATATATATATATATATATTTTTTTTTTTTTTAATATAAACAGATAATTACTTATATTGTTAATGTCATACGCACTATGCTATTAAATTTGACTTGAATGATGTGATACTGAAAACTTGAATAACAGCTGTTGAATGCTCAGCTGGATACATTGCAAACATTTAAATACATTAAAAATATTTCCAAATGTGATAATTTTTTACAACATGCACCACTAATTTACTGCATTTTTATCAAATTAATACAGCATAAGTGTACATAACATTGCCAATCACAAAAAATTTGAACAGTAGGGTTTTAAATATAGTCTCCAAAAGAAACATATCATACGTGGAGAAAGATATCCAATAGCTTTTTCCTGCATCTCAACAATAGTTGAAGCAGACAGGGAAATATGAAATCTGTTCATGCACAGAAGCTCTCCAAAATATGGTCAGGTACTGATAACCCATCTACCAAGGTACATGAACAGCAAATAATTATTTAGCTATTCAATGCTGTATATATCTTACAGAAGTGAAAAAAAAAAAAAAAACATTGGCGCGACCCACTGTGCAGTGCAAATCAATTTGTCCAGCTCTGTACTTTCAGTGGGTCCACTTTGTGACAATTCCAGTGGGGCTGAACACTTGATAGCTCGCAGTTCATTCTATTCTATTTGTTGCTTTTAGCTTTCAGACCAGCACTTGTTTCAATTACCACTATCAATAATGTTTTCAAAGCATACACTGTCCCTCTTTTCTGGGAAATGAAGGTATGAATGGCTTTCTGGCCATTAAACTGTTATAGAAGGTGCTTTAATATCTCATATAGTGTTCTTGCTGTTACCGTGGTTGTGTGGTTTCTTCTGTTACCCTTTAATTCAAATGCATGCTGCTTTTTGTTATGTATCATATATCACACAACAGAGAGTTTTGTATTGTAATGGGCTGCCACATAATTTGCATGGATTTTGTATTGTGTTATATGATGCATTGTTTCACCAACCCATTTGTCTGTGTGCTGCCTTTGTCTCCATATCCACACACTAACATGGACCACAGTAATGCACAATAACACAGCAGGTGTTTCTGCTCCATTAACTGTTATTAGCACACTGTTAAATGCATTTGTTTGTTATGTGAGGGGATGAGGATTTGGTTTAAATCAAATTGTCATGCTGCTTTGGAAGGTGTGTCAGCATCCTAAAAGAATCAACATGTGCCACAGTGTTTAGCAAAACACACACGTCAACAACCAATCACTGTTTTCTCTCTGGTGTTTGGTCGAACTTCTCTCTCACTGGTTGATCTAATTGCCAAGATGAAATGCATCAATTTCCTGCAGGAATTGAAAAAGCAGCTTTAAATCTTTTCATCCATTCTCCAATCCCGCCTCCCTCTAAAAGCTTCTAAAGTCTGTGTGTTTGGGAAATATTAAGGATGCGTTTCAATGTAATACAAAAGTTCAAGGCTTTGTGGAGATTAGTTTCTTTGAGGTTTAATTGAGAACTTAATCTAAAAAAATAAATAAAAACATCACTCAGGTTAGACTTGTTTAACTCAGCTGTGTTTTTCTCTTTTTTTTTTTTTTTTTGTAACATTGAGAGGCAAAAGCTGTTGGCTGTTTCGTAAAAGACACAAAAAGGGGTATTTTTTTTAATGAGCACTCACTTTAACTTTTCAAATCCAGTCTTATTTTACACTATTATTGCAAGAGAGTATTACATGAGGACATTTTACTTTAATTTTATGATTTTTGTTCATCTAACACTCTATTATCATCTAACGTTTTTGTTGTTGTTGTCGTTTGTTGGTCCATGTGCTTCTTAGTTTTTTCTGTTTTGATTCTGTCCCTCGCATGTTTTTTGCCCCGTCTGTAACTCTGCCCGTCTCATCAGTGTTTGATTCCCTACCAGATGTGCCTCTTTTAGGCTTCCTGTATTATGTCTTCATTAGTTTTGTATTTATATCGTGTTCTATATTACATTCAGTGTTGTTTAATGTTGCGCCTCCTGTCTCTGTGTTTTCACCAGCGTGTCATTGAATCTTGTTTTTAAGTTTTGTCCTGCGTGTTCAAGTCTATAAATGTACTTTGTTCGCATCAACCTTTGCCTGCCTGCCTTTCTGTTCCCGCTGGGAAGCGAGACTAGCTCCCCGGGACAGTTGTACTAATTGTGTATTATTTGTTTGTAATTTTGCAGACGTCTATCTAATTAAACATGAACAAATAATTAAAAATGAAGGAACATATTGAGATGTGTCATGTTTCGGTTCCTCTTTGTCCCCACATGTTTGTACTTATTTGGTGTTTCCTGTCGTCTGTGTGATCTGTGTGCTCCCAGTCATGTATCATAGGTGTTCTGAGTTCTCCTCATGTTTGTTTGTGTATTTAATGTCTGAGTCTCCCCTGTCAGTAGTTAAATGTTACCCTTCATGCTAAATGTTACTATCATGGGGTACGTTTCTCAAAAGCATCGTTAGCTAACTATGACCGTTAGTTCTATTGAACTCTATTGGTAACGACGGAACTTGCGACCATGGTTGCTTTTGGGAATTGCACCCTTGGTTAGATGTCACTCTCCTTGTCTACATGTTCCTAAGTTTGTAAATAAAAAAAAAATAAAAAAATACTATTGTGATACTCTACGTCTCATGCTTTCCCTTCCCCGACATGGCACCGTAACAAGATGTGCATTGCTGTAATTTGTTAAGGTCATTATACATAAAATAATAAATTAGCTAATTTAGAGATAATTTTAGACTACTAAAGTTAGTTATTTTTTCAGTACAATTATAATTCTTTAATATAATATTATTATTATATTTCATTTTATCAGTATTGTCTTCCAACTACATCTAAAACAGTGTGTCAACAGAGTAGGATTCAATCATTCATATGCAGTTCACCCAAAAATGGGACGTGATTCACCTCAGAGGTGAAAATCACTATCACCATCTCTCTGTCCACCATGACTCTTCTGTGCTGCAGCTGCTGCTTTGTGCAGATTCAAAAAATGCCGCCAGGAGAATCCTTACATCAGTTTTGGTTGTAAATTTCTATTGGTTCTCATGTGTCTTGTGACCGATCGCGTCATACTAATGTGAAATGCTTTTGTGTGTCTGGTGATCAATTGCGTCATTCTACAGGACAAGAGTGTCTTTTGAATGACATGTGTGCACGTTAACGGAGCGGGATAATTTCAGTGATTAAGCGTATATTTCACTCTCTTCTTTGCATAAAGACTTCATGCTTCAGAAGGACTTGAAATGCAACACAACTTGCTTGTAGTGATATTTTTTTTTACTGCTTATGGTCAGTTTTGCAATAAATACCTGTGACTGTGCTTATGTTGTCTGTGTGTGTTTTATATTGTTCAGAAGTGGGTAGGTTTAGGGTAAAGGTGGGGCTATGTGCTACAATGAAAGTATACATTTATATAAAATGAATCCAGTTATCTGTGTGTGGGTCACAGCTGATCCCTGTCACTGACTTAAATTGCAATATTTTCCGTGTAAGTTTCACGTCGTTGGAGGTTAAACCGTGACAGCTTCACATTTTCCAAAGTGGACTAGTGTGATTATGTCAGGTCTTGGCATGATAGGTTGCTTCAGAACACAAATTAACATATTTTTTAATGATATCAGACAGTTATCTGACCCTCCATAGCAATACAACTGCAATGATCCTAGATCCAGAGACACAGTGAAAACATCAGTAAAACAGTTCATGTGACATCAATGACTCATCTTTACTTTTGTGATGCTAGGAGAATACTTTTGCAAAGAAAACAAAAATAGCATAAGTTACTCAACCATTGTTCTCCGGTTAGTTATATCGTTTTAAAGAGTATCACAATGTGTGCAAACACTTTTCTCTAGGCGTAAACAACTGCAGATAACATATATATGCGCAAGCATATATGTAAACAAGGCTAATAACGTCAAGTATGTTAAAGCTTGAGTATGTGTTGCATTGTGATACTCTCTAAAATGGCTTTGTCATGCATTTTTTCTATGCGAAAAAAAGAGAAATAAAAGTATTCCCGTAGAGTAGAAAGTGAAGTTTATCCACTGATGTCACATGGACTGTTTTACCGTTGTTTTTATTATGTTTCTGGATCTGGGATTATTTCAGTTGTGTTGCTGTTTATGGAGGGTCCGATTTAATCAAAAATATCTTTATTTGTGTTCGGAAGATAAATGAGGGTGGGTAATCAATGACAGAATTTTCATTTTTAAGTGAACTAAACATTTAATAATATGTTATTTCAAAGCATATTTTTGTATTTTTCTTTTCAAGGACACATTTTGTAAGGTTTCAAAGTTGTGTCCCAACTTTTTGTCAACATTGTCAGACATGAATTGAAATGTAATATCAGGGAATAACCTGGGCAGCTGTCACTGGAGACTTAAAAAAAGGCATACAAATATTTTAAGACTGTTACAGATTAAAAGGACATTTAGTGAGGAATTACTGTTGGATATAATAACAGCTTAGAAAAAAAAAGAACTATGAAAAGAAAGGAAACATTATTCTTGGGTGTTAAACAGCGATTGTGGAGAAGGCTGGGGAGAGTTTAATATGTTTAATTTTAACTTAATTCACTGTATAAATGATATGCTGTATAAAAAAAAAAAAAAAATGGGATAGGAACTGTAGTGAACTACATTAATATCTGTACTGAGGTGTTCTACCCCTTAGCACAGAGAATTATGGGATGAACAAAGGTTTTTCGGTCCTGACACTAGTGTGTCTACATTCTGTTGAAACTGGTCCACAGTGTGCTATCAAAATGGCTTAGAGAGACAAACTCACGCAGTGCTTTACAGCAGGACACAGGTAATTGGTCCATGTTACATGGTACACATGCATAGTACAGTTTGACATTTTGTCTTCCCTTATTTAAGTGCAGGATGATAAACATATCACGCACATCCTGACACCAAAAATTGATTGTAAGCTTAAACATTTGGTTAATCACAGTGTTGTTCCAGGGTCAACGAAGATGTTGGCCCAGGAACATGTCACACTTGGACAGATCAGATTCTGCACACAAGCATCTAGGCAGACAAAAAAATACAATATAAATAATAAACAGATCCATAAATATGAAGTGTAATTGGTATCTAGTTTTATAAAATAATGCACATATTATTAATAAATTAATATTAACAAATTAAATATACATACAGTAAAACAGTAATATTGTGCAATATTTTATAATTGATGAAGTTGACTTTTTCAGCAGCCATTACTCCAATCTTTATTGTCTTAAGAACTTCAGAAATCATTTTAATGTGCTAAGAATATATAAAGACACACAAAGTAAATGGATTGTATATCAATCTTACATTAAAAAACCCAAACAAGCACTGAGTGATTATAAAAACAAGATATTATCTCTGTGTGCTTAAATGCATAAAACAATCTTCTGATAGTTTAAAGAGACGCGAGGCAGTAATATTGTATGAACACTATAACTCTGTCTGAGAAGAAAAATGAGAACTATGAGAAGAAAGGAACATAATTATGGCATGTTTAAAGTTTTATTGCCCAATCTTCACTTTGCCTGCCGTACTTGCTACAATCAAATAACTCTGAATAGCCACGAAGCCTAAAAGCACTCAAAGCTATTCCTGTAAGCAATTCTCCATCAAAAAGTTTTGTTTCCAATCTCCTTTCAACACGTATACAAAATCATACTTTTTTTTGTCACTGATTGGCTATTGTAAATAAGTAAACAACATTTAAAATCAACTCAGGTTCTTTTTTTTTTCTTTTTTCTTATTTTTATTACATGATTCCCCTTTTTACATTTCTTTCAGTCTCAGAGGAAACAGTCGCTGCCAAGTGACTCAGACTGGGAACGTGCGGCAAGGACAGAATTGGGACAAATAACAAACTACAAACACCTGCACCGGCACAATGCGCCTCTCTCTCTCCCCGAGCGCTTGAAATGTTTTGACATGCACCTGACGGCACACGGTTCTGTGAAGTGCCCGTTCTCCAAATCCAACATCTTGTGCGTCCCTCTGTTGACGCACCTTTTAGCGGTCGCTATACATCAGCGAAGGTGCTGCGATAGCCGTGGCATCGAGGATGCTGAAGGGAGGCGGATTTGCATATGAAACGGCAGGATGCAGATGATCGCTTCTGGGAGCCCAGACCGCGCTGCCAAAGGGGAGCAAAAGAAGGGTTGTTGGGGGGAGGGCTGCCGTGCCGCATGCCAGGCGAGTTGGGTATTTACACTTCAAACAGCATCGTCTCAAAGAGGAGAGAGTGCGAGGAAGAAAAATAGAGAGAGACATGGGTTGAAAGAGAGTTAGGGGAAAGCCTTTCTTTTGGATGGTACTCAGGCAGTTGGACCTAACAAAACACTCTCAGTGCAAAACTTTCCCTTTGTTTTACTTGGCAGCGACGATGACTCTATTTTCCTCCCGTCTCTGAGCTTGCGGGAGTTTGTCACCACTTGTTAGACAAAATATCTCCATTACGGTTGTCAGTGGAGCTCTTTGAAAGGTGGGGGAGATGTGTAGCAGTGGCGCATCACTACAAACAAAAAAATACTACAAACACTAGCCATGCTGGACGATGTCGGACGTCCAGTTCTACGCATGAATGAATTTTGCTGTGCATGGAATTGGCAGACCTCTCTTAGGTAGTATTTGCCTCCTGTTTAGTTCCTAAGCTGTGCTGATGAATGTGAAGCTCCTGGCTTTCTTCCCAGACTGTGAAAGTCAGGGTCATTTCCAGCCCATCGGCGCTACGCATGGGCAGCTCTGCATCAGCAGTGAGGGGTCAGCTCCGACAGATGCTAAATGGAGAGCTGAGGAACAAAGTCACAAGGCCAGGAACAAACAAAATCCCATGAAATATGGCTGAGCCAGGCAAAGCTGTTAGCTCTTTACCAAATATGTAATTAATCTGCATGTGTCCTTGATTGTGTAGCTTCAAATACTGGATGCACCCAATTAAACACACTTCCCTACTATTTAGTAGTAGGCAAAAACAGTAGTATTTCCAGATTCATAAAAAAAATGGCAAAAGGTACTGTAACTACAGTTGCAATCAGTGTGATTTAACCCCCTTGACCTGCAAGACATTTTGCTGCAGAGAACATTTTACAAAAAAAAAATAAATAAAGTTGGTGAATAATGAGAAAAATGTAATTGGATCTAAACATTCATGTTTGTAATTATTAAACTAAGTCAAAACAGTCTTTTACTGTTTTAACCACCAATAAACACTGCTTGGGGGTGATTAGAATCTTGTTTCACATCTCTACGGTAGTACTAACCCATTCTTCGCCCGGAAAAGCTTTTTAGATCAATGATAATCCTTGGCTTTCCTAATGCCACTGCTTTCTTTTTTCCAATGATAATTAAATCTGTAGAAATGAAGGCGCTGTATGTAAGTTTTTGCCTCTTGTTCGTAGATATTTAGGAAACATGTTATGCTTACATAACTGAAAAATAATGCTATAGCCAGTAATTCTACTCTGAATTGTGTGTTTCGGGGGTGAAATTGTGGTACCCATTTCAACTGCTAGCTGGCAATATTACATGCTGTGTCTTTAATCCGTATGATCATGCCTACTTTCAGTTGATGGAAAACACAGCATAGTGCTGTCAAGGAATCATGTTACATTTGCATATGCTGTAACATGGTGTTTCTCTGAAAAAAAAAAAAATGATAGAGTAATTCTACCATAAAATGTGCTCTAAAATATTTTTGTACTGCAGGAGTAAGATTTTACAATAAGGTGTCATTTGATAACACTTGTTAATGTATGTTAGAGGTAATTAGATAATGCAATATCAGAGCATGTCATACTGTAATATTTCAAGGGCCCCAGAATTAACTAACATGTGCAAACAATGAAGCAGGTATGTATTACATATTTATTAATCTTTTTTTATGTTAGTTAATGAAAATACAGTTGTTCCTTGTTAGTTCATGTTAGTTCACAGTGCATTAGCTAATGTAAACAAACATAACTTGTGATTTTAAAAATGCTGAAATGACATCAACTTAGATTACTAAATGATGTAGAAGTAATGTTCATTCTTAGTTCATGTTTACTAATGTTGTTAACTAATAAACCTTATTGTAAAGTGTTACCACCTGTGAGCTGTGTTTCTAGGAATTTGTAAAAGACATGTAGCCATAGACTTTCTAAAGTAATAAAACAATATGGCCACATTTTATATTAGGTGGCAATAATTATTATGTACTTAAATCAAAAATTAGTTCATTGTACTCACTGAGTTCACATTGTTTGAGAAACCCTATAGATTCTCTATACAGTAGGTTTTGTAAGAGCTCTCAACTCTCAACTCAACTTGTATGTATGTGTAATAGTTTAATAGAATTTCTAAACGTTTAACGTTTTGTTCCAACTATACAAATAAGTGACTAAAAAACAGCAATGTTGAATAGGGGGTTGAAACATTATAACACAGTACTATTATTAAAAAACAAACAAATATTACTACAAATATTATTGAATCACTGCTTGTGTTGAGATCCTTTGAGGTCACAGGTGAGGAGTTGAGAATTGAAGTGAAGCAACACAACTGATGCTAAAATGTCTCAATACAATACCAAATGTAAATGTAGTATTTTTAACCATCATCGTGACCTAATCAGTGCTTATGTGATTTTTGACATAGCAATTGTGTCTTGGGGAATACTTTAGGTACTTTAGTGTAAGGGGAAAAGGTGTACATTTTAAAAAGATGCCTTTTTGTCCTTTTTTTTTTTTTTTTCCACAGGATGAAATTAAGATTATCAAAACAAGACTTTCCATTAATACATTTCTAAAAACAAACAAACAAAAATAAAACATGTATAGACAATGCACAGCATATGCCTTACAAACACAAAACACAATTATAGGTGGCAAAATTAAATAAAATAATCACAAGGCAAACGTCGCTACATAATTTATAAAGCCTCAATGAGGAGTACACATACGGCCCTGCACTGCAGCTCTGTCCTGTACACCGGCACAGAAGAACATTAGCAGATAGGTTAACAAACAAAAAAAATAATTGAATAAATACATGACTGAGTCTATGAAATGAAGCGGAGCAGCTATAAATGTTTCATTGCAATGACAACAAGTTCCTTAGTGGATGACAAGCATGTATTGATTTTCATGTTTGCCACTAAAGTATTTATGTCTCTTGTACTCTCAAGTTAATGGAAACCACCTGACGCCTCTAGTCCTTGGAGACGACCACAGAGAGAGGAGCGGGTGACTGCGAAGGGTTCGGAGGGGGTCTACAAGTGTGAGAGATTGACCCCCTCTGTGTGGAGGTTGTAGGAAGGTGGAGGCTATTGGCTGTGGTGTGTAGAAACACAATGGAGGAATGAGTCACCATTAGGGTCTCCGGCCTTCTTAGCAATGACTGCTACTCAAGTAATGAAAAGTGACTTGGGAGGTAATGCATTGTGTCAGCAGTGAAGGGTTCAGCTCCCAGTGGCACCGGTGTTGTTAGTGGGATTTGACTGCTTGGCTAACCTCCCTACTACCAGAAAAATCTTCCTCCAAACTCAGCTCAACAAACTTTTTCTAAGATTGGATGAAGAAATTATATGGCTTTCAAAGTTAAAGCTCTATGGAAATTTTTATTTTCTAGACATAACTTGTGATCCTGTCATTTTGGCTCAGAAGAACTCAGGGTAGCAGTCTAATACTCGTAACCACAATTTTGTTTCTTGGTGAACTGATAAAAACCTGTGAAGATTGACTTCCAGATGTTGGGTATTATTATTGAAGCTTATGATTTTGGCAAGCATCTGCGAGATTCTACAAACCAGATTCCAAAAAAGTTGGAACACTAAACAAATTGTGAATAAAAACTGAATGCAATGATGTGGAGATTGCAAATGTCAATATTTTATTTGTAATAGAACGTAGATGACAGATCAAAAGTTAAATCCGAGAAAATGTATCATTTTAAAGGAAAAATATGTTGATTCAAAATTTCACGGTGTCAACAAATCCCCCAAAAAGTTGGGACAAGTAGTAATAAGAGGCTGGAAAAAGTTAATTTGAGCATAACGAAGAGCTTGAAGACCAATTAACACTTATTAGGCCAATTGGCAACATGATTGGGTATAAAAAGAAAGTGGCAGTGTCTCTCAGAAGCCAAGATGGGTAGAGGATCACCAATTCTCACAATGTTGCACAGAAAGATAGTGGAGCAATATTACTGTAAAGGAAATCACAGAATGGGCTCAGGAATACTTCCAGAAACCATTGTCAGTGAACACAATCCACCGTGCCA
>JAUCMU010029377.1:0-18025 GCA_032275025.1 Enteromius treurensis | reverse complement strand
CATATTCCAGGGACACTCAACCGTGCAGCCAACCAGCTCTCACGGCAGTCCACCCACCCTGGAGAATGGCGACTCCATCCCAAGGTAGTCCAGCTGATCTGGAGTCACTTCGGCGAGGCCAAGATAGACCTCTTTGCCTCCCCCGAGTCAACCCATTGTCACCTGTATTATTCCCTTGACGAGGGATGCACTGGCACACAGCTGGCCTCCGGGGCCCAAGTATGCCTTTCCCCCAGTGAGCCACCTTGCACAGACCCTGTGCAAGATCATGGAGGAGAAGGATCAGGTTCTGCTGGTAGCGCCATACTGGCCCTCCTGGACCTGGTTTTCCGACCTAATGCTCCCCGTGACAGTCCTAGAACCTTAGACGTTTTCAAGAATGTAAGTAAAGTGTGATGCTCCGCAAAGTGGGATAAACACAGTGAGGCTATAAAAGTCAGAAGATGAGTTTTCACGTTGTTCTTTTTCAAACACGCAAAAGCTTAAAATGATACATTTTTTATTAATTTACAGGTTTAAAATTAATTCAGCAATATATTAGTGTATTTTGAAAATGGTCATGCATTATGAGGATTTATGGGATGCATACAGTATTGTGCAGAGAGCTACTGTATCTAGGCTTACACCTGTATACTACTCTTACTCAAGATATATGTTACTTTGTACATTTTTTGTATTATATTTCTGCAAAGATGACTATTTATTTACAATTGCTCTACTGTGGTATACATGGAATGCAAACAAAGTGACTGACATACCAGAAAGTGGAGAGTAGTTTTGCCAATCCAATGGTTTGAAAGTATTCAGACCTCACTAAATTTTTTCACTCTTTGTTATATTGCTGCCATTTTGCTAAAATCATTTAAGTTAGTTTTTTTCCTCATTAATGTACAGAAAAACACAGTTGACATTTTTGCTAACTCAGGTGCTGACCATTTCTTCTGATCATCCTTGAAAAGGTTCTACACCTTCATTTGAGTCCAACTGTGTTTGATTATACTGTTTGGTAGGGATGTAACGGTCTTGTGAATACCGTTGTACCGTGTTAGCAAATATTTTTACTCGATAAAATGATAGGTCTTCTGAGAACAGTTTGCTCAGGCAAATGGAACAAATGGGAGCTAGAGGGAACTACAATTCCCATTAGCCCAGGCGTGGCCATCATCCTTTGCGGTTGTCGCTACACATCCAGTAATGCAGAAATGGCAGGTGCTGCTAGTAGCGGCAAAGATGGAAATAGTTCTTTATTTCGTTTTATATTATTAAAATGTATACATAAACAGAAAAATCCAAAAATTAAAATGCATATTATATATAGGCTAACTATAGGCTAATGATAAACGCAGTGCAGTATAAGCACACGTGACACGCAGTCCCGCACCTGCGCACACACTCCTGCTGAATCCAAATAATCATAATTGATGGACAACTAGACTATATCAGGGGAAAAGACATCAGTGCAACCTGGCGCAGAGAAAGAAAAAAACAAGCTAAAGCCGGTGCTTCAATTTCAGGTAATCCGTTTATAATCATGTGAAACATTTTTGACTGCCGTTGTTAGACTAATGTGTAGAATAGTGTTTATTGCTGGTGATTTCACCAACAACAACAAAGCATTTGACTTAACTTTGCAGTTTCCATGACGTAAAATGTATTTTATAAAAACAACGAGGCAATTTATGGTATGTAGTTTAATTATTGTTTTACTGAATAACACTGTACATGCAATACAATGCCTGCAAAGGGCACCAAAGGCCTGATAATTGATGTTGCTTCATTTACAGGATGATCCAATCTTTGTTTAATATTCACCAATAATTGAAATCAAATATCCACTTAATTTATTATAATTTATTTTTTTATTTGGCCACCTTTTTGTAATAGAAATGCTACAGCCTATTTAATTTACTCAACAAAAACGTGGACGTTTATTTTGTGTGATTTCTGAATGCTTAAGACCATAAAATCAATCACATTGTATTAATAAAATCATATAGTTTCTGTCTAGTGCTGCAATTGTAATTTAAAAATAATACAAATGAGGCAAACACAAGAGATTATACTGCTGAGGTGTTGTTGAAAAAATTAATTCATTCTTTGTAGATTCATCTTTCAGGAGGGCATATAAAACAAATTTACTCTCACAGGAAACAGCGTATTCAGCATATCCATATCCTTGACATGATGTAATCCACAAAGAAATTGTACTGTTTGTGGGCGGGCAAGTTGTTCACAACGTAGAACGTGGGCGGACATTATGCAAATATGTTACTTAGTGACGTGGATCCGTATAGGAAAAGATTTGAATTGCTGATGACTCGTTTAGGCGAATGTGAGCCAACTCTTTTTTTTTTTTTTTTTTTTTAAATAAACAAAAACTTCTTTTAATTGTGCACTGTCGACGTCATAACTTTGCAGATAGTTTATGTTCACCTGACACACTGCATGAAAGATCATATTTGAAAAGGCATAATAGGGGCACTTTAAGACTCAATCGGTGCATCAAAATGAGTGATGTTAACAGAAATGTTAATGTTGATTCAGACCTTAAAATCAAATGGGTAAATAACATTTTTTTTATCTTACTGTATACGTTCAGACATGAAACAATGAACAATGAAATTTTTGAAATATTAAAACGAAGGCTTAATATAAGCATGTAAGCATGCATACTGTACCTGATAAATGCATTTGGTTATACCAATGTTACATTTATTGCGCATTAGTTATTTCAGCTCTTTTCTTTTTTATCATGTAGACTGAAATCTGAGGAAGCATTTCTACATCAAAATAGCATACATAATTGCCTACATATCTGCCTCTTTCATCTTTCATAACCTTTCTGTAAAGGATTTCCAACAGAGAAAGATGTGAGCGGGATTTATTATCCCTGGCTATAGGAGTTCAGATGAGGAATTAGTTGCTTAACCAGGTTTGAGCCTTAAGCAAACACTTTAAATCCATATTACATCTCAAGCTCACCACTTGCTGCTTTACAGTCTAAGTCTCTCTACCGCTTTCTCTCTCTAAACTCACAAAACTTTCCACTTCATTAGATCTGTTAGCCATTAAAGGTGTATGAGGCATTCCATTCATCTTATTAACACAGACATTAGGAAGGCCTCAAGTAAACTCACAAGCTTTCCTATCCAGTGACATGTGTCTTATGCATTGGAGGAGGTATCCATACATGCTAAACTGTGGCTGTCCTGCCTGAATTGTAGAGATGCTTCACAATGAGAAGGCTAAGAGGGCCCAACAAATGATAGACAGGATGTGTTCATCATCCAACAAGCAGCATAAATTTCAAGAGTACATAGTTTCAGGCATATGTAATATTCATCTTTTTACCCTTCAATATGTTCTCTATTTTTTCTAGCGCTCTTCCAAGAATTCCTCCGGAAAAGTATTTGGGGCCAGTTGCATAAACACAGTCATTATGTTAAGACTGTCACAAGACTGAACCATATTCGACCCAGCCAGAACAACGCTACGAGTATTAAACTGACCGCATCCCGACGCACTCTCGCCAGAACTCCCGGAAGCAGAGTGATCAGGGGAAATGCGTTCAGGCGCAGCTTCGGCCAGGTCTGTACCATAGCGTCCAGCCCCAGGGGAGCTGCAGGAGCTACAGAGAACCAGAGGGGACATTGCACGTTCTGGTGACTCACAAAGAGGTCTACCTCTGCCTGAAAAAAATTCCTCCAAATTTGCTTCACCACCTCGAGGTGAAGCATCCATTTCCCGGGCCTCAGACCCTTTCTCAACAGGATGTCTGCTTGCACATTTAGGTGGCCAGGAATATAAAGTGCTCTCAGCAAGAGGAACTTGTCCTGGCCCCACAGGAGGATTTGGCGGGCCAATTTGTACAGAGGCCACTGTGTTGTCGGTGCTTACCAATACATGATGATCTCTCAGATCTTGGAGAAAATGTCTCATGGTTGGGTGCGTGAGGCCACGCTCTCCTTCTGAGCCTCCCGGGTACTCGCGGAGGGAACCGCTGGAATGCCTCCGCTGGAATGCTTCCGCTTGTTTCTTTGCCTCCTGAAATCTGTCAACGACAGAATTGACGGTGTCGCCGAACAGGCCAGAAGGCGAAAGTGGGGCATCCAGAAGGCAGACCGTGTCCTTGTCCTTCATATCACACAGGGTCAGCCATAATTGCCTCTACGCTGACACCATAGAGCCCAATAGCATGGGCTGTCTCCTTGGTGGCACAGAGAGACAAATCTGCGTCCCTCCTGAGCTCAGAGATGTCGTCAGAGCTCATGCGTTCAGTGTCATCCAGCTCTTTCAGCAGTTCGGCCTGGTAATGCTGCCATTGTTTGCAAACATGTCCCCAGAGGTCCAACTTGTGGCTGCTCAACCCAAGGAGGTCACTGAATTTTGGTTCGGCCAGTCATGGAGGGTGTTTTCACAGTCTAGTCGGTCTCGAAGGGCAATATCTCTGACTGTTGGTTGCAAGAGGGTGCACTCATCCCCTGTCTGGTCTCGAAGGGCATATTCAGTGTCTAGTCGGTCTAGAAGGGTGATATCACTGACTGTTGGCTGCAAGAGGGCGCATTCATTCTCTGTCTGGCCGCGAAGGGTGCTGTCGCAGCCTGCTCGGCCCTGGAGGACATTCTCGCTGACTGGTGAGCCCAGGTAGGCCTCTCTGCCGTCGGCCCCACCCTGGAAGGCGTTCCCTGCGTCAGTTCCGCCCAGGAGGACGCCTCTGCCGCCTTCTCCGTCCAGGAAGATGTCTCCGTCACCTGCTCCGCCCAGGAGGATGTCTCCGCCGCCTGCTCCACCCAGGAGGACGTCTGCGCCGCCCCGGTGGGCTTCTCGGCCCAGGAGGTCATTATTATGGACTGTTCGGCCCAGGAGGTCATTATTATGGGGCTGTTCGGCCCAGGAGGGCATTATTATGGACTGTTCGGACCAGAAAGTCTTGGTCCTTGTCTGCGTAGCACCGAAGGGCTCTGCAATCGTCTGCCCAACCCTGAAGGGCACCGCCTCCTTTGATCCCGCCGACAGGTCTGTCTAAGTGGTCATCCCCGCTGTCTGCTCTGTCCTGGAGGGCGCTCCCGCCGTCTGGTCTGCCCCGATGGTTGTCTCCGCCACCTGCTCTGCCCTGGAGGGCACTTGAACTGTCTGGTCAGTCCTGGAGGTCACACGAACTGTTTGGTCGTTTTAGGAGAGCATCATTGCTGCCTGGTAGGCCCAGGTGGTCTACTCCGCCTTCTGCTCCGCCCTGGAGGGCATATGAACTGTCTGATCGGCTCAGGGGAGCATCTTCTTGGCCTGATAAGCCCAGGTGGGCTTCTCCGCCCTCTGATCCGCCCTGGAGGGCGTCTCCTCCATCAGCTCCGCCTCCTGCTCCGCCATGGAGGGTGTTTCCGCCGTCTGACATTCCCGCCACCCCACCCCCTTTGTGTGAACTTTTCCACCTCCTAGCCACCTCCCTCCTGGATGTGTCTTTTGACAGTCTGGAAGCCGCTCCTTAGAAAGGGGGGGGGCTATGTAACACCTGTCCTGTTTAATGTGCCTGTGCTTATGTGTTCTTGCCCATGTACTCCGTGTTTGTTTATATTTTGTTCTCCCCATGTGCCTTACCTCATTTGTTACCCTGCCTTCCTCATCAATGATCATTCCTGTCCAGCCGTGTTTGTCCAGGTGTGTTTGATTAGTCCTTGTATAAATTCAGACCCCATGTCCCATGTCTTTGTCGATTGTTAACGTTTGCTCTGTGCATGTGGTTCGTCCTGTAAGTTTCATTCAGTTTTCTTAATTTATCATTAAATGTTGCAAGTAAGAGTACCTCTGCCTTCCGTGTCTTCCGTGCCCACTGGAGAAGCTTGCAGCTTGCTTCACCACAGCGTGCTAGCGTGACACATATATATTAGGAATTTCATTTAATTTCAAGTAAACATCAAACTTTATCTTGGCAGTATGTTTACAGTAGCTGTACTGTGTCAAATTATTCTTTTTAAATAGATAGGTTAGGTTAAGCATAGGTTAAAATTTCTTATTTTATCATCTAGTACAATCTTCATTGAAGCTGACATGACAATTATCATGACATTATTAATTTATACTTCACACACTTTTCCTGCTCCTGCATATTCATTTGACTTCATTTCCTTACATTGCAGGTAGTGTCTTCAGGCTCCATGGTGTCAAATAATTTTGACAGGCAATGGTAAATGGTTTCATTTTGTTGCCCTTCTTATAAATGCACTAGGCTCGACTCTGTCTACAACTTCTGAAATTCCCGCTGTTTCACGCTTCAAGGCTGTGTGTCATTTTTGATTCCTCTTTATGTGCAGGAAAGGCAATATTTCTAGGGCGGGCTCTCCCTTCTGTTTTGCCCATAGACTTTTCAATCAATCAAAGGCAGGCTTTTTTCCCACTGAAGTGTTCAATAATTCATTGGACTCTGGCTTAGGGCCATAGCTGATGTTCGAAAGAAGAATTGCAATGAAGAGGAGGAGGAGAAGAGTGGATTGCATTTTGGGCAAATTTACAGGCCGAAGACAATTAAATATTTCAAAGAGGGCTACTGCTTTCAGTGATTTAACAGAATCAGGTTTCAACAGAAACGTTTGAGCTGCCTCATTAGAAGTCGGTTTTCATTTATTAATTTCTCATTTCACTCTGTTATTTTCATTATGTTCAAATTTGATCACGATCTGCCAATCAAAAATGGAAGAAAAAGTAAAGCAGACAAAAAAAGACTCATATACAGTAATACAGCCAAATAAAAATTTAGATAACTAAATCAGACATAAAATAAAACCAGTTTATTGAATATAAGCCTACTCAAATATTTAAAAGAGAAGTGATCCACAACACATACAAATTTAATCTTTGATTAGGTATAATTAGTGACTGAGAAACTGCGTCAGAGTATGCATCACTGCAGCTCAAAAGCAGTATATCAGCAGGTTCAGCAGTCTGTGCACCCCTAATGACAAAGTTGAGGGAGGAAATCGGAAAATGAGACACTCCCAGATGCTGTTTAAGCAGTTCTGCTGAGATTTGAGGACTCAACTGGGGCAGTGCTTGCCAACGACAAAAACTTGCATGTCCAATTAACAGCGCTGCACAATAAAAAGTCATGTTGTGGCAACAATTCTGTGCTTAGACTGGGTTTGAATGGTGCATGCAAAAATGTTCTTTTCCTACTTGTTCGAGAAGCACCAATGTGCTGAGTGATAAAAGTTGTTATATGTTTGTAAATAAATTTTTCACAAACATTTTTGAAAAAAAATGTGGTCTAGGCTTACAGGTGTTTATGGGCCATAATATCAGCTCTGCATTAAAGGTAATGTGTGCATCATAATAATGTTCAAGTCAAAATACAGCTGCACATTTTTCTAGTTGTTATGGATGTTATTGTATTTTAGACGTAACTGTAATTATTCCCAGCCGGAAGTAGTTTTCCGTGCTTGTTTTTCCGTGCTTGACTTTGGACTGTTTCTCTGTTTACTGTGTGATCACCGCCTGCCCTGATTCTCTGCCTGTGTACCCGACCTTGATTTTGCTCACTCTCCGTTGTATTGTTTCCCGTTGTTTGACCCTGCCTGCTGTTTATGAATAATATACTGCACAAGGATCCGCACGCCTCCGACTACTACGTTAAAGAAAACTTTGCCACTACAGGATCCAGCAGTGTTTTCAATCCACCAAGGCAAGGTAACAATCAGGATCCTCTGTCTCTGCCATTTTCCAATGTGAAAGAGAATTTTTGGCATACAGTTATCTGGTTGCGGAAGAGCATGACAATAAAATGAAGTATTGTTTTCTGCTTGGGCTGGATCCAGAGATCCTCTACTCACTGCCCTGGGCTGAACCTGACTGGTCATTGGTCGAACTGATTGACTTTGTTCTTTGGTATTGTGGATCGAATTTCACTGTAGGAGAGGTGAGAGAGGAGGTCTCCTATGGGAGCAATAGTCAACGACACCACTGTCCAGCAATCATCAACCAGGAACCATGATCACAATCAAGGTCTGCAGACAAGATGGCTGCCACACCCGAGCCGCTGCACAAGATGGCTGTCACAATCGAGTCGCTGCACAAAATGGCTGCCACACCCAAGCCGCTGCACAAGATTGCCGCCCTGCCTCAGCCAGTCAACAGCCAAAATGGCCACCCTTCATCAGCCAGGGTCAGCAGTCAAGATGGCCGCCCTGCCTTAGACACTCCTGCAATCTGCTCTGCCCTGGAGGGTCTCTGTCCCGCCTTCTACACCTGGGACCTTGAGCGAACTGGAAGCAGGTACGAACTGGCCAGTTCGAGTGAACTGTCTGCTCCGCCACCTGTTCCACCAAGGTGGGCCTCTCTGCCACCAGCTCCACCCAGGTGGGTGCCTCCACCTGTTGCTCCTGCCTCCCGCTGTGCCCCGGAGGGCACCACTGCCGTTTACAATGACACTGCTTTACCACTTTCCTGGGTGATGTGGAGTGTCTGGAAGCCGCTCCTTAGAGCAGGGGATATGTAATGATATAGTATATTATATAATAATATAGTTCTATTTTTCTGTTTTCCTTTTTTTTTTGTGTGTTGTAACCTACGGCACAGGTGCGACTTTTCGGAGGGAGGGCGTTATATAATGTTCCTTGTCTGTCTGGTCCTGTTCTCCCCCCTGTCTTTGTATTTTTTGGTTTAGCCCTCATTATGTTCTGATTAGTTTGCTCGTCTCACCTGTTTTTCTCAGCTGTCCTCACTTTAGCCTTTCAGTTTCTCTGTATATAATCCGTTGTCTTTTGAGTTCTAGTTATCCTTGGTTAAAGTCTTACGTGCTCTATGTTGTGTCGCTGTTTGTTTCGCTGCCTCGTCAGCCTTTGTTTTCGTGTTCTGGAATGATTAAGTTTACATTTTGGAGCTCTCGTCTCCTCTGCTCTCTGCCCTCGCTGAAAGGTGCGGCTGCACACACAAAACAGACCACAATTGTGACACCGATCTTGATTTTGCTTTTGTATTGTTTGCCGTTGTTCGACCCTGCCTGCTGTTTATGAATAATATACTGCACATGGATCCGCACACCTCCGACTCCTACGTTACAGTAACTTTTTTCATATTCTGACACATACGTTGGCAGTAGAAACCAAATTAAGTCTGAAAAAAAGTGTGCATAGAATAATTAGAATATTTCTCAGCTTTGACCATATTTGATTATCACTTTATATCGACAAAGGTTATTTAGGTTTAGACTCAATTCAACAGGTTGTTCCCTTTGTGTTATGTTTTAATAAAATGCGTTTAAATAATCCACTTACAGGCGGTTGCACTTTAACACTTTCTTTAAAAAGTGCTACAAGATTAAATTTGCCTTGATGATGTAATAAAAGCTGTTAAACACTTAACAAATGCTTTAAGTGCTTAAACTCCTCAGCATTTTACGGTACTTCAAACAAGTGCTTCTTGAAATCCAGCCCTCTGAAAGGCCAAACTCAACAGTGAATACAATTACCCATCTATAATAAAACACCCTGACGAAAGTGCTGTCACCCAATAAAATATGGAAACCCTAATTAACTGATTAAATACAATGAGCATGATTACAGTTATAAAGAGCGTAACGGAAGTCATAATAATCACCACTACAGTTAAAAAATAAATAAATTGATTTAGAAGGCTAAATGCTGGCATGTTTATTTGACCGAGAAAAAAAAAAAATTCCTCAGTCTCTGTTTAGTTTATTGCAGAATGCATACTGGCTTTAGTCTTTCAATTTATGAAATCAGCCACAACAAAAAAAATTTGAAAAAAACATATCAGACCCAAGGATGCAGTCATGTTGGCAGTAAGTACAAATTCGTTGCCAGCTCTGAGATCACTGACAAGTTTGCTTAAAACATTTCTGAGAATTGAATGCATTTTCATTAAAATGTGGTGTAGCCTAACTGTTGAACTGTTTGCAATCTGGACTAAACCAAACAATGTAATATTTAAGTTGTCTCATTGGCATGGTTGTAACAGATGGCTTTTTTTTTTTTTTAGAAAATAACTCTGCTTTTAGATAATTAAATAACAAATCTTATAATAAACCTGCCAGACTATTGCAGCTACTATATTGTATTATTTCGTGATATGGTACAGTAACACATTTTCAATACACGTTTACTAATGTCATTGTAGCATGGTAACAGTCATAAATGAGTTTGAACCCGGTTTTATAATTCAAAAGTTTTCTATCTGTTAAAATATTATTTTCCAGGAAGTTGCTCATTGTCCTGACTAAAATAAGATGAGTTCATGAATTGTTTAGACAATCCATGGCTCCCAGGAGAATAATCACTTTAATACAGCTGCCCTACTGGCTCAGGTGACAGTGACCTTTGGCTCTCCTTGGTTGATGTGAATAAAGAGAGAGAAAGTGCCAGGAAATTACTTGGCTTCATGCATGTTATGACACTTTCAGGGGGGTGAACTGTAGATGAACTGTACATTTTATTTAAATGTGCATAATAAGCTTAATTCGCCCTTAAGCTGGTGCATAATTTGACACCAACGCTTGTTCATAAAAACAATCTATGAAGTGAAGGCAGACTGGATGAGTTTGATTGAATTTGATTGGGGAAAAAAGCAAGTTCTTTGGTTGGTTTCATTTGAATTTTGAGGATTTTAGGCAGTTAAAAATATTAAATTAATCTAAAAATAAAACTCTAAGTACTGAATTATTTAAAAAAATATATAATACAAAAATAACCCTGATCATAATTTGACATTAAAAAATTTAATCTGGGTTTCTACTTTTTTCATAGATTCCTAATGGCTTCTGCAAGTCAAGCAATACAAGTGCTTCTAAAATTCTGTTATCAGATCGGCCTTCACATATTTAGTGGTCATTCAGAGATATACATGTGGGACTACTGCTTCATTCTAGTTATATGGATGTGTGCCCAGGCCTAACACAGAATACATGTATATCAGGTGTGTTCCTTAATCTATTTAAGTTGTTTCACAAACTTTAACAGAGCATATGAAATTTTACAACAGTCACACACAAGCAAATACACACACACACAAATTTAAGTACATTTAAGTATTTAAAATATTTTATTTGAATAATGATTTACAGTATTTCAAACTACCTAAGTGGTCAAAATGCATTTGTATGTATTTAAATCATCTGTTAAAGGCATAGGACTGCAAAATGTTTGTCCAATGGAATCCCTCAGCCCAAGGGCTATGATAGGCTTATCGATATTTATCAACTGTACACCAATTTCAATATTGATTTAATTAGATTATGAATAAAAAACAAATACAATTCAAAATTAAAATAGACATATGCATTTGAAGGCAATAAGAGTACAGTCAAATGTTAGGTGTAGGTCAGGGAGTGTCATCGATTAGACGAGATGTGGTGAGATGTTTTTTAGTCTAGTCCAAGACTGCTTAAACAGTTTAAACATTTAGAAAACACATCATGAACTTGTGGAGGTTTATTCCTTTTCACTGCATCTCATATGTTTTTAAAGACAATCTGAGTGATCGTCTGTCTGAATAAATTGGGTTAATTTACAATTAGTACAATAAATACAGTGGTTAAATAAAAAAAGAATAATGTAATGTTTTGGGATTTTTTTTTTGTAAAATAAAACAGCACTCCTATTAAATAATACATTTGTGAACAGTATAATCATTTCACTTGACATAATCAAAACTGAGAAAACATAAGCATAATTAACAGACCCCACAGCAACAGTCATCAAATTCATGAGATCACTCAATACATCCCTGAAGCAGAAACACACACCAGCAAGATCCACCGATTAGCTCAAACATCAGTTTATCCTGTAATTATAACTCAAGGGAGAGGCTTAGTTGTGTGACATTAGACCTCCACTCTCCTGTTAATTTCTTTAGCGCAGTCTGATCCTGAAATCCACGTTCCCCAGTGGAATAATTACAAATAACATTGCAACTCTCAAACAATTCAATTGTTTGTTTAATACTTGCTCGCTTTCAAGCGTTTGTTTTCCAGAAACACGCATCAACAATATAGTTAATTGCCTTTTATGTGTTTATCAAAATAAGTTGGTGGACTGAATTGTTGCGTTTGAACACATATTTCTCAAGATCAAACTGAATGATTGCGGACCAACACAAAACAGCACTACAAACTATAGCTTTGGGGGAGTCTCAGTTTTTCAAGTGGAGAGATTAAGAAATTGAATTAGATGCCCAACGGTTTTAAACCCTTATGTCACTGCAAGAAGAACCACTGGCTTCCAGAAAGCTCAAAACATCTGCAGTGTAGGCCTATGTGAGTGATGCATGCCCATTCAGGTACGCTATATTTAGTGCTGTTAAATATGCAAATCTGTAAAAACAGTTATTAATTTTCTCTGTAATATATTAAATTTTAACCCGAATTACAACACAACATGCAAAATCAAAATGGGACTTATGAATTTAGATTGTCACCGTAATAAACAAGACCCCACTTCAAATCATCCAAGCTCCATTGGGTCAGGTATCAGGTATTATTCCAGTAATAAAATCATAACTCATGTCTTATGTCAATCTCATTTAGCAGTGTGACATGGGCTAATGTGTATTCCATTCAATAGAAAATTCAGCCATAGTGGGAAAAAAGTTAACACTTTTTGTTTCTTAGTCCCTTTTCAACAATCTGTTCACAATAAGTAGCTTTGCACCTACATGTCAACTAACTAACTCTCATTAGAATATTATTACACTCTCTAATTAATATCTGCTAACTCTTCATTGTGATGGTCTCCCAAAAGACGTTCTACTGACCATAAGTAACTTTGCAAGTACATATCAACTTATTCTAACCCTAACCCTACCAGTCTACTAATACTCTGCTAGCATTCTATTGAGAGTTAGTAGATATGTATGTACAGTAGGTGCAATGTTACTTATAATCAACAGAATACGTTAAAGGGACCATCAATATAAAGTAAAACCAAAAAGGAGTATTGATAGCCAGATAGAGGCCACTCTTGAACTGTGACCAGCGAAAGAGAGGGATTTGAGATAGTTGTCATCTGGTGACACGTGCTGTATCGGATAGCAGGATGTTAGTATTTTGTATCTAACCCAAATGTTTAGTGAAAAATAACAATTATTGTAATAGATAATATACCTGATACCTGGGCCATTGTCCTTTACACATCCTTCACACAAGACTAGGTCCCATCTTTTGAGTCCTCAAAGGTACCATTTTTAATGCTTTTAGATTTCTTGAGAACTCAAAAGCAATGTTAGTTTTAAGTGGAAATGTCACAAAAGAAAGGGACAAAATTAATTTTATAAATATAATATGTAAATTTAAAAAGAAAGTGCTTTGTGATAAAAAAAAATGTCACAGCAAATGTTTACTGTTTGAAAGGAATTCCAAAACAGATGAATCACTTTATATGTGATTTCTTACACTTAGTTATAGTTAAGACAACATTTTTGTGGCAAGGTTCAAACTTTCTTCAAGGGAATTTATAACATTTATGAAACCATTACAGTAAGAAATCATATAAATATTTATATTCTGAAAGACAGGGAAAAGCACATGAAACAAATAATACAATATGTGATTTGTGTTTTTCAAGAGATCGACATATACTTGGTAGAGTTAAGTATGTGAATGTTCTTTAGATGTCCTTTCAGCTTCTCAATTCAAAATGTATACTGTATTTATTAGAATTAGATAATATTCATAAATATTATAGTTTAAAATTTATATTCCTTAAACATGAAACAGAACATGGTAATACTTTCACTATTTTGTATTCATACTCTGATACAAACAGTTTTGTATATGTCATACACAATTTAAGCAAATAAATGAATTGCTAATCACATTGCAATAAATATGAGGACTTCCTTCTAAACTCATATCCTTCAATGCATTATAACAGACTCTCAGGTCAGATTTTTTATAAATGAAATGTCCACCTTTTTTATTGTTACATTTTAATACATGTCAAGTTTGTACACTCTCCCAAGCTCAAGTGATTGCTTGAGGTCATGGGTTCACAGGCATGACCGCTCACAATAAACCGACTCTGCTGCACCACCCATTTAACGGCCAAGTAAATTGTGTTTAACTTTTAATTTTCTTTTCACTAGATATTAATTTCCAATAAAAGTGCCATAATATTTTAAAGTCCTTGGCTGCAAGGTCAAGGCAGACACTACAACGTAATTAAGATGAAATTAATAGAAGGCATTTATGACTTAATTTGCTGCTGTTTAATTGAAAAATATGGCCAGATTTTATCCTCTAGTACCACACCATTGAACTCATTGGTTGGGGTTGGTAGTTGGAGACCTGGACCTGTTCACTGATTTATATTTTGAGTAGGTTCATTTAAAGTTACCACAAATTGTGTAATCTGTTCACTTTTTAATATTCAATACAAATTCAGCTGGCTTTATATGATGTGTTTTTATGCCCTAAAGAAAGCACTCCAAGCAAGTCCTTATTCTACATTTTAGTGCAAAATACAGAAACTCTGTGAGAAATGGGCATCTGGGGGATATTACAGCAGAGCTGCAGCGCTATATGACAGAGTTGGTTACTGAGGTCTGAACAGTGCAGTTTTGCTGGAACGATCCCTCTTTATAATATATCAGCTTGTTTTGACCTTGGTGTGGATACGTAGATAAGTCCTAAGGAAAAAAAAATAAAAATCTCCAGAGGAGAGGAGTCTGAGGAAATCTACCGCCCTGACTGGCCATAAATTTATCACAATATGAGGAAGATCAATTATTTAGGCCGTTGGACAAGGCCACAATGAATAAAAGGACAAGAAGAAGAAACACACAGTGAGGGTACATCAACTTGAGAAGAAAAATTCTAAAAGAGTAAACAATTTGAAAATATGTCGGGGACAAATGAATGGGATACTGCTAGCCAGAAATGTGATCAATACAAACTCGAAACATTGAAGGAGAGCACATTCTGTGATGACTAACATATTGTTATGTGACTTGTGGTGTTTCATTATTACAAAGAGTGCTAACAATGTCAGTAATAAGCACTCAGAAGACTACTGCGGCTGAATCTCTCGAACTCATCGTACACCCGAAACAGCAAGTTTACTGACACATTACTGAGGTTCAAATTGGGGGCTGACATAATTAGTGTAAAGGTTTGACTCCAAAATTCATCTCTACCTGAATCCAAAGAGGGAAGTGAGTAGTGCTCCACAGGCTGCTTTTTGATGGGCCTGAGGTTATAGAAATGTCATTTCTACCCCACAAGGTGGCTTGCGGGGAGCCATGATGACAATTAATTCTCCTTCTGGTTATGACAGTGACAAAATACCGCCTGCTTCAAGCTCCATCCCCATTTGGAATGGAAATAAGTCTCCCTCTCGTTTGCTACAAGAAAAATGATCCCCTATATTTATCTTATAACTTCTCTTTTCTGAGGAATTATGAAAGTGGGTCATGTGATGAGTTGATTAACCATTTGACGTCTTTGTATGGGTTATGAGGGACACATTACAAAAACAATAGGTTAAACTATTTATTTTCTCTGTCTGTGTTAGTTAGCAGCTATGAAATATGTGTGTGTGTGTGTGTGTGTGCACCTGATAGTTAAACTGGCACCTAGAAGCATTCAATAACATTATACTGAATAAATCTGTATATATAATATAAATATTCGTACTGTCAAATTGGATTCGATATAGGGGTTTGGAACAGCATTTCAAGTTTTGTGTGTCAGATAAATTAGCTTAGAAGCAAACCAAACATTTTTTCTTCTGGATTCCCACAACACAGTGTAATTGATTGGTGCATCCCAAATTGGTCTGTATCAGAAAACGGGAGGTATGCCAGACGTCACACTCAATCAACCTCTCTGCATCTGCAAATGTCAAAAGAAACATGAGGTGAATGGAAATGCCTGGGAGACAAAAACCTTTACCAGTAACCTACATGAGTGCTACAACTGGTGCGCCGTGTTTTGATAGACAGCAGGCTTCTAAATAATAAACTACAACCAACAGTATAATTGTGTATATTTAGGACAGCAAAATTAGGCTTGTCCGCTTTTAAAAGGGAGAACATGCTTCCTAAATCTATTGGTCACTTATTAATATGGCTAATGCAGTGTTTAGCTATTTATTTATTTTATGTGTTGGCTGGTGAGTAACACTTTTGCTTTCTTATGCAGTTACAGCATTGACAGATTTTTTATTCAACCTATGCCATTTTCATCATTTGCATATTCGGGGGTCTGTGTGGTTTATGTTAATGTTAAAGAACATAGAAAATGCTATTTTCAGTAAATGCTTAAACCTTTCCCAAAATGAAAAGTGTGTCATAATTTACTCATCCTCAAGTTGTTATTTTGCAGAAAACAATTCAATTTACTATGAAAAATAGATGGGGGAATAATAAAATTTTTCTCAAAATGCTTTAATGCTCCGAAGGGAAAAAAAGTAATGCATGTTTGGAACAACATGAGAGTAAGTACAGTAAATGAGAAAAGAATATTTGATTTTTAAAGTGAACTGTCCCTTTAAGGTTGTGTCACAGCTTCTATAATGGTAATGCATTCCTGTTAGTTTCAAAACAAATACTTCTGGCTTTGTGAAAGAAACTTTTTCATCAACATTATTCTCATGTTGTTTTGTTGATTTTGACCAGTGCATATCTCACTATGGAGTAATTAAGCACTACACACTGATGCATAATTATCATAAAGATGGATGGCATGACAGCAGTGGTTAAAACGATTTCTACAAAATTGCCTTAGATTTAATTATTGAACAGTCTGTCTGGAATACTCTGATGCGTTTGTTTATATTGATAGTAACTTACTTAGTGCTTAGTGAAGCAGATATGTTATTTTATAAAGACATTTGTTAAACATGAAATTATCTTTCTAAAGATTATTGTGTTCTTTTATCAATTAAAATAAAATAAAATAAAATAAAATTAACTGAAACAGAATTAACTGAAAGCATTTCTATAAGCAAGCAACATCTAGTGTGCATGCTCCTCCATTTCATTTAAAAGCTAAATTCATTTACAATTAATTACAGTAATCAGAGCAATATACACTCCCAAATGTATTTTTTCCCACTACAGCCTGAATAATTACACACTAACATTTGGTATTGTCTTAATTACATATTCTGCTGAGATTTGTGCTTTGTAAATAAAGCAATAATTTCTGCTCTGTTTTATTTTCTTTCCTGTTTTTTCCACTACGACAGTCATCATGAGTATTCTTAGTATCATCAGTCGCCCCATGCTTTCTCTTCTTCAGTCTTAAAGCAGGTGAGCTCTGGTCCCAATTTTTACTCTCCTGTCCCCGGCCTCCTTCATGCACCCCTGTACTCAAGAGGCTGTGTTAACAGATTGCCAATAAGCTGCGTGTCAAGCTCCTTCAACACATGTCCCCTAGTCAGAGTAATGCTTCCCCCCATGGGAATAGAACTCTTACTCATCAAAGAGGCCTCCCTGTTTCATTGTCGTCTCTCTCTTAGCCCATTCAGTTTGATGAGAGGTCACAAGTTAAATGGCCCATCATGAGATGGAGATCTTGAAGTAGAAAGGTTTCGACTGGTTAAGTGCAGGTAATAGTTAAAAAAAAACAAATGCTTACTAAAAGTGATTGAGGGTGCGTACTTTTGACGAACTTGATGAATCTGTGATTTTTTCTTCAGGGCACAAAAGTAAAGTAAAAGCTGAAACATTTTCATGGAACCTTGGAAAAGCAATGCATTACAATTGTGAGGGGAAAACCTGTGTAGCATATTTATTAAGGGAAATGTATATAAATAATTACTATTAATTATGATTAATTGCAGTTATTTATATCAGCTGCCAGTAGTAACTGTAGCAGAATTACAATAAACCAATCTGTTCATTCAACGAACATATAGTGTAAGCTCATATAAACTCTAAGAAGGGATATTTTCGTAGCAAGGGTCGAAATCGTGAAGAGACATTCATTTGCAAGGCAGAATAAGAAACGTCTAGGTTACTATCGTAACCCACGTTCCCTGAAGGAGGGAATGGAGACGTTACATATGGGAACTCGCCAGAG
>JAUCMU010029321.1:0-18041 GCA_032275025.1 Enteromius treurensis | reverse complement strand
TTTGATAATGTTCAGTGCTTTGCTACAATCTGTATTGTTAAAAGCGCTATATAAATAAAAGTGACTTGACTTGACATAGATGTCCAGATCTCGATCACCATTGACTTCACAAAGGCAGTTATTTAAGCACCAAATGTGTTTAAAGATCTCTATGTCCATTATTCTATAAAAGGCAAATTCAATTCTTAAAACGCATTTTAATTAATCCCCTGAAAATTTGTGTGACATCGGTCTGACCTAAACCAGCAATCTTGTGCTTTCGTGACAGCCAAATTGCTAACTTTGCTTGACCAAAGACAAAATTTACTAAAACATGAAACTCTTTCCTTGAACGTCTGTATTTTGGACCATAAATAAAAAACACTTTTGTGAAGACCTCTCCTAATTTCTGACAGTATTCTTCTAAAAGGTTAAAAAGTGGACCAAGTCTTTCACACTCAGAAAATAAATGAAAAACTGTTTCAGACTCTCCACAAAAAGGGCAACCCACCCCTATCTTAGGGTCAATGTGTGCTCTGTGTCTGTTCGTAGCTATTATACCATGCACGATCCGCCACTGCAGGTCACCAGACCTCTTGTACAAGGTCCTCCAGCTACCTTTTGGGGAAATACCAGATCCAAAAAAATCCAGCCATTTGGACTCTTTTACGTTGTTCAATGCATTTCGATTGAGAGCCTTTACACACATGACATAAAGCTGTTTCTTTCCAACATCATTGAAACTTCTTGACTCGGAAAAAATAAATGACAGGATGTTGCCCTCCTTTTCCTGCCATTCGCCCTTTTTCACAGAGATCTCCAGTTCTGGGAAGGTAGGGATCCTCTCCTCACCAGGATCAAACAAGTACATGCTGTAGTTTAGTGGCAGTTGTTCTTGCACTATAGTTAAGAGTCTCTGAGCAATACGAACAGATCTTATTCCAATATTAGAAGCCAATGTCTCAGCTGATACCCATCCATCCTCTGAGGCTAAGTGCCCCACTTTGGTGATTTTTTTGAAAGAAAAACATTTATTAAAGACGGTGATACAAGAGTGTCCAACCCAAGTGCATGGTTTAAAAATAGGGGTTCCTCCTTTAGCCACTGAATGCTAGAGTCTCTGATGTTCCGGGATATACTGAGAATAGTCCATGATTTTAACATTGACTTGTAAAAAGGTGTTAAGCCACTCAGATTCAGTTTATCACAGTCTAATAAAAACAAATGACGATCAAAGTCCATGTCTCCTGCTCTTCTCAACAGAGCGCAAGCAACCCCAAACCAGCTCACATCCTCTCCGTAAAGAAACCTTTGAGCCGTCTGGAGTCTGAAAGCCTTTACTCTTGACTTGATGTCAATCAGCCCCTGACCTCCCTCGTACTTAGGCAGGTAGAGGACTGGACTTTTCAGCCAATGTTGTCCTAACCAGAAAAAATGTATTAGTCGTTGCTGGATGTCTTTCACCAGGCCTTCTGGGGGTTCCAGCACCATCATCTTGTGCCACAAAAACGAGGCAACCAAATTGTTGCAAACCAGAACTCTTCCCCTATATGATCGCTGGGGTAGCAGCCAAAGCCATTTAGACAACCGAGCACACACTTTATCCTCTAAGCCCACCCAGTTTTGCTTCATGTACTCCTCAGTTCCTAAAAACACTCCTAAATATTTAAAACCAACCCTTCCCCATTTCAGCCCCTCTGGAAGTAGGGGACCACTGCTGTCCTTACCACCCCACACAGCATCACTCTTTGCCCAGTTGACTTTAGCAGAGGAGGCTTTACCATAACACTTCAGACTTTCTTCTAAAAGTTTAATATCTCCTGCACCTCGGATTAAAACGGTAACATCATCTGCATAAGCAGAAAGTTTAACACAATTTTGGGGCATTAAAGTTCCAACCTGTAAGCCCTTTAGCTCTCTTCTTAACTTACATAGCAGAGGCTCAATAGCAATACTATAAAGTTGCCCTGAGAGAGGACAGCCCTGTCTGATACCCCTTTGCACCCTTACTGGTAAACTGAGGCCACCAGCCATCTTGATTAAACACGTAGCTTCTGAATAGAGCAGTCTAATTAAGGAAATAAAATAATCTCCGAACCCGAAAGCTTTAAGCGTTTCAAACAGATACACATGATCAACTCTGTCAAAAGCCTTTTCTTGATCTAATGACAAGAATCCTACATTAACATTGTTCAAAAGAGAAAAATCAAAAAGGTCTCTCACCAAATTCAAGTTATCTGCAATGGATCTTCCCTTTATGCAGTAAGACTGATCCTTATGTATAATTTGTTGCAATACATTGTTCATTCTCTTAGCTAAACATTTGGAGAAAATCTTATACTCAAAGCATAGAAGAGCTACAGGTCTCCAGTTTTTCAACAGTGTTAAGTCTCCTTTTTTTGGAAGCAGGGTTAAAACTGCACGTTGAAAACTCTTGGGAAGACTTCCTTCATTTACAGATTCCTGGATTACTTAAAAAAAATCATTTCCAATTATAGTCCACAACCTCTTATAAAACTCTGCAGGAAGGCCATCTAGTCCTGGTGTACGGCCTGAAGAGAGTTCCATTACTGAGGCAGTCAATTCCTCAAACGAAAGTCCTTTTTCCAAGGATGACTTTTTCTCTGAGGTTAAGACAGGGAGATCATGTAAAAGTTCTTTTCTGCATTGTTCCACTGATTTCTCAGCAGCAAAGAGAGTAGAGTAAAAGTCCACAGCAACTCTGCGCATCTCCACCGGGTCAGAAGTAATGTGTCCATTATTATCCTTTAAACTGAACATCTGTTTTTCTTGAGCAACTTTACGTTCCAGATTAAAGAAAAAAGAGGTAGGTGCATCCATATCTCTCACTCTTAAATACCTACTTCTGATAAGTGCACCCTTAGCTTTTTCATTTAGGATATTACTTAAAGAGAGTTTCTTTTCAGTCCACGCTTCTTGTAAATCAGCTGTATTATTAGCAGTCATATTTCTCTCAATGGAAGTCATTTCTCAATTGTATTCTTTGTACACAAATTGGAGAAAGAAGCATATTGCTGACAAAACAGTTTTATGTGCGCTTTCCCCACTTCCCACCACTCAATTGTGCTATCAAAGTGAGCTTTTTCAATTTTCCAACTCTCCCAAAAAAACTTGAACTTCTCAATAAAAAAACTGTCTTCTAGAAGTTTTACATTAAAATGCCAGTAATAGCTTTTATGAGGTCTGCCATCTAAGACACAGTCAGCTGTGATAAGTTTATGGTCAGAAAAGACTATGGGAACAATAGTTGTACGTCTAACTCTATTTCTCATATTTCCAGATACATAAAAACGGTCCAAACGTGCAGCAGAGATCAACCCAGTGGTGACTTTCACCCAAGTGTACTGTCGCATTGAAGGATTTTGTTCTCTCCAAAGATCTGAAAAGTTCAAACTATTCATCAGGTTAGCTAGACAAAGAGCTGATAGTGAGTGTGGCTCCTCTCCATTTCTATCAAGTGTAAAATCCAAAGTGCAATTCCAATCTCCCCCCAATATGATAAAATCATCACTCTGGTTTTGTGCTAAAAACTGTTGTAACTTTTTGAAAAGCCTAACTCTGTCAGGACCACTGTTGGGAGCATAAATATTCACAAACATAAAACATGAGCTCCTTACTTCTGCTCTTACTATTAATAATCTTCCAGGTTCAAGCTCAAGTTTTGATAAAATCTTGACTTTAGTGGAAGGGGTAAAAAGCACAGCCACCCCTGCACTAACATTTGTCCCATGACTGAGTAAATTTCTCCCTCCCACCACAATCTCCATTCACATTCATTACTTTGAGTACTATGCGTCTCTTGAAGGAAAATCACATTAATCTCTTTTAACGTAACTATTTCTGTTAAAAAGTGATCCTTTCTCACATCCCTCATCCCATTCACATTGAGAGATCCTACTCTTAAGATCTCCATAAAAATGTAAAAGAAAAAGAGAAAGCAGTATAGAAAGGAAACCCAGCGAAGAATCATCGAGCTCACTTTGTTTTCCCTCTCGTTAGCTTTTCCTTCTGTGCCGTTTTACCTGATTGTCTAATTGCAGTGATATGCTTTTTCAAACAAAACCGCTTTTGTTGTGAAAGTTCCTTATAGCTACTCACTTTCCTTGCAATAATCACAGAAGATATAAACTTATCAAGATCAGGAAAGAAGTTTTGCACATCCACACCTGCTTTCCCTTTTGTTTCTTCAAGAAAAGAGTTTATTTCATCCACAGAATACAAATCCTTATCCTCCGCCATTTCCATAATCTCTGACCATTGTTCATCACCTTTAAAGCTATCATTAGTTTTCTGAGAGAGCGTATCTAGATCATCAACCCAATCTTCCTCACCCCCTCTAACTGTACCCACTTCAGATAGACACAATCCTTCAACTTCGTCTCCATTGACATCAACTTTAGACCCAGCTCTTCCAGTATCAGAGCTACAACCAGGCTGTTCACTGTCCACTGGTTTTCTAGAAACACCCTCCGTATTATCAGAAATCTCAACATTCTCAAGAGTCTTATCAAATGCACTCACCTCATTCTGTCCCGTCACCTCAGTGGCTGTATTAGTCTGCTCTGGGTCTGTTCTTTCTCCCTCCTTCACGGGACGACCAGAAATGTTTAAATCCACATGAGTAGACGGCCGGGGTTCGTTTAACGCTCCTTTGTGCGGACACGAAAAACGTTTATGGCCTAAATCGCCACATTCAAAACATTTGAGTCTCTCTGTACTTGCGTAAACCATGTATGAGCTGTCCTCGTAAAGAACACGAAAGTGTGCGCTCAGGTGAAGTTAAAAACATATAAACTATCCATCTAAAAGACAGCACATGTTTAAGCGCCGGGTTTTTGCAACCTAACGGGATCATTTTTATGGGCTGGCAATCTTTCCAAACCTCAACAATTCCTTGATGATAACATCATTAGAAATAAAAGGAGGGACGTTAGAAATTGTGATTTTAGTGGCCGGAGCAGAGAGCGGTGTGATCGGAACAAAAGTTTCCTTCACCCATACTCCATTCACAGTCAGCTGATTCACTAAACGCTTCACTCGTCAAAAAAACAACAATTGCTTTACTCATTCGCGAGGCCGACAGTATATTCTGAAAACCGACCTGTTCTCCTAAAACCACGAGCAGCTCCTCGACTGTGACGCCGGGATCCGGCACACACCTGCACCCGTTTCGGCGTGAGAGAGCAGGTGGCGCTCCCTGCGCGGGCGCTGCCGCCATCGCGGCGTTTAGTACGGGTCGACTTGTTAAAACACTTTCAGTGAACGACAATTTTGGCAACAATCAGGAAACTAAGAAGAGGGGGGGAAAAAAAAAGAAAACTTTGAGTGTACAATCTCTGTACTAATCTTTCACTCACACTAACGCACCCCGCTCCCGTGCAAACTCACTCACTCAACGCATGCGCACACGAGAGAGAGAGGGAGAGAGAGAGACTATTTTATAAGAATATTTTTTCCTTTAAAGAACATTGAAAACATACAATTCACATACAACAGAAAATATTATTACGTCATTCCACGTGTCTTTTCTCCCGTTCATATTAACATTCCGAAAATACTTTAATAATCCTTAAAGTACACATAATAATAACCTTAACAAAAAAAACAAAAAAAACCCAACACATTTTATGCAGAAAATGAGATACAAATAACTCAACAAATCCCGTTTTCTAACAGTTCGTTAAGCATCTTCTTTAGGCAAAAAAGGAAAAAAAGGGGGGGGGACTCTCTCTATATATATTTTTATGTGACTTGGTTGGAACTTAATGTGTGATGGATTGTTTTTTTTTTTATTGTTTTGTTTGTAAAATAGAATAAAGTTTTTATAAAATTCAAATTCTCTCTCTCTCTCTCTCTCTCTCCCCCTGTGTGAGCCATTACCATACACCTAAACCTACCCCTTACAGGAAACTGACTTTTTAGATTAAAAAACATTTTGTATGATGTCATAAAACAATTTAAAAAAAGTGTATCTCCATAAACCACAAATGGCACATACACAAAGGGGGGTAGAGAGAGGGAATTTTGAATTTTAGAAAATCTTTATTATCAATAATTCTTCATACAGATACAAAAATTAAAAACACTATAAATTAGCGAAAAGAAAAATTACAAAGAAAAAGACAAAATACCATCAGAAATAACACACAAAGCTCTGCACCTGCACCAAATCATCTCAAAAGTTGACAAGTCATTCATTGTTTTATAAAACTTAAAATCAATTAACACTCTTGACTTAACCAGCATTAGAAAGACCCCAGTAACACTTTGACAAGGTTTCCTCTCGATCCGATTCTTCCTACTCACATATATTGACATTTTTGCTTGTCCCAGCATAAAATTCAACAACTGGCAAACATGCCTCTTGCTTTGACTATACTTAAACCCCAGAATAAACATTTCAACTGAAAAAAACTCAAAGCAGCTGAAGAATCCTTCCAATAATATAAAAATTGGTTTCAATCTTGAACATTGCGAGAAAGCATGGAAAACTGTCTCTCTTTGTGCACAAAACGGGCATTCTGAGCTAACCTCTGAATTTAATACTGAAATAAAGGAATTGACAGCAATAATGCCATGAAGGATTCTCCACTGCATATCCCCTGCCCTTTTAGCCAATGGCGGTTTATACAGAGACCTCCATTCAGGTTTTACATTTTCACCCAACCTGAAAAAAGGGCGCCATGGTGTATCAAGACTTTTCTTATTAAAACCCATAATACATGCCCTGTACAACAAATGACCTTTTGTTGACAATAAATCCAACCACAACGAATCCCAAATCTTGAAATAAAAACCTGTATTCCCATCAAGAACAGGTGCAATAATTAAGCAAGGGAACAAATCTTGCTCATTAGGAGAACTTACCCCAGAATAATAGTCTTTTAACATCTTCCCCTCCTCAGCTGTAAGAGCTGCCCTCAACTTTGACAAGTAAAAGAAACAAGACGAACAGACCTAATACCCAAATGCTGAGAAACCATTTCAGCATTCTCTAGGTTAGGGCCAGCTAATGCCAGCATCTGTCTTAATGTAACAATTTTTGATTTTAGAAGTGCAGAACCACACCCAGAAAAGTTACTATTGTCCGTGAAATCTAAACGGACTTCAAGTATCAAGGGTTCTTCTAAAAACCAATACAGAGAATACGAACTTTCAGCCTTCTGAATTCGAAACAAACTCCATATTTTAAAAAGATTTTTATAAAAAGATGGTAACACTGACAAGTCCATTTTTCCAGGATTCAACAGAAAAAGATGTTTGTCTAGACCAAAAGTCCCAACCTTTTGCAAAATGGCACAAGCAACTGTCTTCCAACTGACATCAGATGCACCATCAAGTAGTCTCTGTAAAAACTGCAGACGGAAGGCTGCAGTTCTGCTCTGTAGATGTACCAGTCCTTGTCCTCCTCCTTCCTTTGGTAGGTACAAAACACTCTGTTGTACCCAGTGTAGTTTGTCCCAGAAGAAATCCACAAGAACAGCTTGAATCTTTGTTAAAAGTTCAAAAGGAGGATCCACACAGGCCAACCTGTGCCATAGGGAAGACCCAACCAAGTTATTTATAACAAGAACACATCCTCTGTAAGACATATTGGAAAACAGCCATTTCCATTTTTTCAAGGCGTCCCTTTATTTTCTCAACAGCCCCATCCCAGTTCTTCTGTTGAATCACAGTCTCTCCCAGATATACTCCTAAATATTTTATACCACTTCTTCCCCAAGTTAGCCCATCAGGAAGTTTCGGTTTTCCCATCAGCCCACCCACAGTGCCTCACATTTTTTCCAATTTATTTTAACAGAAGACAAAGGCATAAAATCATTAATTAATTTAAGTAAAATCTGTATATCATTTTCCCCTTTGACAAAAACCAGAACATCATCCGCATAAGCAGACAAACAAATGTTATTTTTACAATTAGGCAAACATATACCGCACACCTTTAATCTGATTTGCTGTAACAGTGGTTCAATTGCCAAGGAATATAACATCCCAGATAAGGAGCACCCCTGTCTAATGCCCCTTTCAGCCTGGAATGGAGCACATAAACCGCCATTAATCTTCAGTATACTCTCAACTTTACTATAGAGTACCTTGACCATTCCTATGAATTCTTGACAAAAACCAAAGCCTTTTAACGTTTTCCATAGATAGAGATGCTCCACTCTATCAAAAGCCTTTTCCTGATCCAAAGAAATCAGGCCAAAATCTAAATTTAATAATTTAGAAACTTCTAAAACATCCCTAACCAAGGAGATATTGTCAAAGATGAATCTACGAGGAACACAATAGGACTGGTCCGGGTGTATTACCTGATCCAACACTCCAGACAACCGGTTTGCTAGAACCTTGGAGAGCAATTTATAATCAGTGCAAAGAAGTGAGACAGGACGCCAGTTCTTTATATCTGCCAGATCACCTTTTTTAGGTATGAGGGTAATTATTGCTCTGCGGCAACTCAACGGCATCATACCTTTAGACAAACTGTCACTCAGGACTTGCAACAAGTCCAGCCCCAGCTCTGTCCAGAAAGATTTATAAAAATCAACTGGGAGCCCATCGATTCCAGGAGCTCTCCCAGACTCCATGCCTTGAAGGGCCTTATACAGCTCCCCCAAGCTCAAAACACCTGAGAGAACTGCATTACCCTCTTCAGACATCTGCGGAAGGGAGGCAAAAATAATTTTACTTTCTTCACCACTCCCTGGCTCAAACTCACTTTTATAAAGGTTCTGATAAAAGCAATCTGCTCTCCTTCTAATGCTAGCAGGATCTAGCAACACCTGGTCATCATCAGAGCGTAAAGCCTGAATTAGACGCCTCTGCCCATTCTTTTTTTCCAGGCTAAAAAAATATTTGGATGGGACATCCATCTGGGCTATATTTTGAAATCTGGACCGAACCAGTGCCCCTTGTGTTTTATAACCAAGTAGATCAGCTAAAAGAGCTTTTTTCTTTACACTTAACTCTAAAAACGAAAAATCTCCAGTTGTATCTGCTAACTGCTGACATTTAATAATCTCAGTTTCCAGGCTCTCTAAGGATCGTTGTAGCTCTCTAGTTACATTGAGAGTATACTGCTGACACCACTGTTGTAAGGTTTGGAACTCAGGTTTAGACTTCCTGTAGTTCTCCCAGAAAAACTTAAAAGATTCCCTGAAAAAGTTATCACTCAACAGAGAGACATTAAAATGCCAGTAAGCACTTTTTGGTTTAACACACTTGAACACAAGATTGCACTGCACCATCGCATGATCAGAAAAACATACTGGAATAATTAAACAATTATTAAAAAAATTAAGCTGATGATTAAAACCATAGAACCTATCTAATCTGGCCAAAGATATAACATTATCCCTTGTGTGAACCCATGTATATTGTCTTTCGACTCCATTTAACTGTCTCCAAATATCAACCAGTTCATGCTTTTTACTAATATGAATAAGTCGTTTTTGAGAAGGCAAATGAGGTTCAATGTGATTCCTATCAAGCATACCCTCAGTACAATTAAAATCCCCACCCAAAACTAAACATTCCTCAGTTGAACAATTTTGCAAAGTGGAACAGAGCAAATCTAAAAAAAACCATTCTTTCAACTGCAGCAGTTGGGAGCGTACACACAAATAAAAACAAAAACGTTACTCTCAAAAACAGCTTTCACTTTTAAAAGTCGACCTTTAACAATTTCTTCAAAGTCATAAGAAACTGGAATAAAACTATTTGCAAACAAAACAGCAACTCCAGCACTTGTTGAAGTATGGTGGCTCAGTATAAAAAAACCCTCAAACTCCCTTGCCCAGTTATCAGTGTTTCCATCATCACTGTTATAATGCTGCATCGATATATTTCTTTGTTTGATCATTTCATATAACATAGCTCTTTTTTTTATGTCCCTAGCACCATTCATATTCAAGGTAGCCATGCGTACCTCACTCATAATGATAATAAACAAAAAAAACAAACACCCACCAAAACACAGCAGATCTAGAACACCCCTTTGAAATCTAAACATCATTATTTAATTCTTTGTTTAAGTTCCCCACAATTTTCTTCAACCGATATACCTCTTTGTTTGTAAAACAACCCTCTACCATCAAATTCCTTGTTTTTTCAACAAATTGTTTGACATCAGGAAAATATTCCTGAACACAAACACCCCTCTTATTTTTTGTTGATTTAAGAAACAACTTTATATCCTCAACATCATAATTCCGACTAGAAAAATCAGTCTGAGAAAGCACCACACTAGAGTCTGACAGCTCACTGTCACTTTCAGTTTCTTGGTCGTCACTAACTTGAAGATCAGACTTTTTCTTTGAAGCCCTTGCATCTTGAGAATTATCTCTCTTCTTTTTTGTGGCACTTTGAACATATTTTGTTCTACCTCCATATCTGCACAATTAACCTCACAAACATTCTGCAACATCGATTCGACAGTGCTCTCTGTAACGTCACAAAACTGTTTTTTTATGGAACTCCCAGACACCTGTAGCCCCTCCACAGTGTCACCAACCACTAACTCCGCATCTGCCACATATACACATTCCCTATTCACTGCAATTGAACCGACATCAACAAAATTAGCGGAGACTGATACTTTCCCCGTGACTGACTCAGTTTCAGTTCTGCTCAACCCCGGTGTCTCCAAAAAGGGCATACATCACCAACCTCTGGATTTAAAATGGAAACGAATGAATTGACTGCAACAGCACCATGGAGGATTCTCTATTGCAAATCACCTGCCCTTTTAATCAATGGTGGTTTATATAGTGCCCTCCACTCAGGTTTTTTTTAACTGTATCTAAATTGAAAAAAACATGCCATGGGGTGTCAACCTTCCTGTCTAGCATTTTTTTGTTAAAACCTATCACGCAATACTTATACAATGATTTTCCAGTGCAAGATAAAAACTCTACACACCCCGATTCAGCAGTCTCCAAATAAACACCAGAAAAACCTTCTACATTTACAGAAAGAGACATGTGAGGGAAAGGGTCCGCTGGACTGGGCTTACTAAGGCCATCGCAAAAGTTAGACAGCAAGGACCGTTCTGTTGATTTAAGGCCAGCTTGCCACTTTAACAATAATTGTGCAACTAGACGAGTAGATCTGAACCAAACGTGCTCCACGAACTAAAGGTTCCTCCAAGAGCCAAAACAACGACTGTGGGTCCTCCGTTTGCTGAGAATCAAAAAGACTCCAAACCTTGAAAATGTTCTTGTAGAAAACTGGTAATCCAGAAGCATTCAGTTTTGAGGAGTCCACCAGAAAAAGAGTTTTGTCCTGCCCTAGATTCTCAAGCTTTTGTAAAATCACAAAAGCAACAGCGCACTATTTGAAGTCAAGTGAACTCAAGAGTCAAGAGAAAGAGAGAGAAAACCTTTTATTACAATTACAACCAGACCCACATAATCATTGCACAATTATACACAAACCCTATTACAACTTCATTTCTAAATGACCATTACTTATTTTACATAAAATTCCATTCAGACACCAAATTTCTTCAAAAATTGCCAATTTTCCAGCAAGTTCATAATAAGCAAAGTCAACTACTAAACGAGCAAAAATCAAACCTTCGTACATTAAAACAATATTTTAATCTTAGCCTTCATTGTCAACCATATACTTAATTTAGCTTGTCCATACAAAAAATTCACAAATACATCAACATTCCTTGATTTATACTTATACTTAGGACCATAGATAAAACCTTCTTGGCTAAAAACACGACCCAACATATCACACCATTCTTTCAACAATTGAAATAATGGCTCCAATCTATTACACTCCAAAAACAAATGAAAATAGTTTAAGTTTCCGAACAGAAAGGACGAATATCAGCAACACTAGGATCAAAGCGTGCCTTGTAGTTATTAGTAGCTATTATTCCATGCATGATCCTCCACTGTAAATCACCTGTTCTTTTATTAATAGGAATTTTATATAAAGTTCTCCAACTTCTTTTAGGCGAAAGATCTATACCAAATATTTCTTGCCATTTGGATTCACATACTTGTTTTAATTCTAGAAAACGCATCACTTTCACACAAATGTAATACATGGATTTGTTGCCCACCTCATGAAAAAAACTAAGCTCTGGAGTGCTAAATGTAAGCAATTTACCCTCTTCCTCCTGCCGAAAGACCACACCAATTCAGCAGGTACAGCAGCAGCAATTTCAGTTAGAAGCTTTTCAGAAATAAGTAAGGATTTCACACCAATCTTTGTGTTATGATCAGCTGGAGTAGCCGGCGGAGGCCACTGGATGGCACTCCAGCTTCCAGCAAACTCTCTGTGTGTTTACCTGTGTTTTCATGTCCGGACTGTTCCTCACTAACTCATGTCTCCACCCACTCATTGGTTGTCTTGGTGTTTGATTGTTTGCTCCACCCTCTGACCTAGTTACATGTGTATATAACCTGGAAGTGTTTGTGTGTCTTCACGGTTCGTTGTGTATGTTACATCCCTTCGTATCCCAAGTATTTAGTTGTTTCTGCTCTTTTGGATTATTGGTTATCGATTTCTGCCTGGACCTGGACTTCCACTCTGTCTCTTTCTAAGGACTCAGTTATCTGGTATTGTGACTTTTTCCCTTGTTTCTCGACCCCGCCTCTGTTTGTGTCTCTACAACGTTGTCTGCCAGTGATCGACTATTCCTGTTCTGACTCAGAGCCTTTTCATAAATTATCACTGTTTGCATTTGAACTCGTACGCCTTGCGTCCTCATTGTAACACACGTGCACCCCCCGTCCTGGATTAGATCATACCTCACCGGTCTTAATCAATATGTCCAAGATCACTTATAGATACCTCTGGAGTTCCTCAGGGATCTGTTTTAGGACCACCTTTATTTATGATCTACTTACTTCCTCTTGGTTTTATTTTTAGGAAATTTTTTAAGGGTATCAATTTCCATTGCTATGCTTATGACACCCAGTTATATTTATCTTCTAAACCTTCTAGTTCTTCTCCTCTACCTGTCTTGAATGAATGTTTATCTGAAATTAAAGCTTGGCTCTCAGGTAATTTTCTTAAACTACATAGTGACAAAACCGAAGTTTTATTAGTAGGCACTAAACCAACTTTGGCTAAATCTGATTGTCCTTCTTTAGTCATTGAAAATACTGAAATTTATCCATCTCAACAGGACAGGAGTCTGGGTGTCATTTTGGATAGCACACTCTCCTTTAAAGCACATTTAAATAACATTAAACGCGCCACATATTTTCATTTGCATAATATTAGCCCCCTTCGTCCCTCTCTCACTAAGAGCAGCACAGCAATTTTAATTCATGCGCTGGTCACTTCACACATTACTCTAATGCTCTTCTCTCTGGTCTTCCTACGAAACTTCTCCGTAAACTAAAAATGGTCCAAAACTCAGCGGCTCGTGTCTTGTCTAGGACTCCTGTACGCGAGCATATCACTCCAATTCTACAACAATTACACTGTAAAGTACTTCCAGTTAAGTACCCTATTGATTTTAAAATTCTGCTTCTCACATTTAAGGCTCTACATAGTTTGGTTCCTCCGTATCTTACCGATATTTTAAACATTTATACTCCTTCTTGTTCTCTGAGATCGACTCTATTTCTCTCGTACAATGTACAATGGGAGCGAGAACTTTTAGTTTTGTGGCGCCTCGGTTGTGAAATTCGCTCCTCCCCAACATAACGAATTGTGACAGTCTACAAATTTTTACATCCCAAAACGTATCTTTTCACTTAGGCTTACATGTGAATTCCAGCTTTCTTTTTATTTTGATGTGTGATGGATGTACTTATGCTGTAAATTTTATAATGTAATTTTTATATTGTTACTATTTTATTGGTTGTTTGCTGTAAGGTGTCCTTGGGTGTTCAGAAAGGCGCCCTTAAATAAAATGCATTATTATTATTATTATTATTATTGATAAAAACTGTAAGCGGCGCGAATTGAGCTCAAATGCTCAAGTTGAAAAATCTGAACTTTGGCTAAAATTTGCGCTGCGTTAACCAAGCTTGCTCTAATAGTGACATGATTATTAGCAAACGAAGGCAAAGTTCTGAAACTATGGAGAACAAAATCATTGTCACTGTATGTGCAGGAGCTGTACGTCACATCTTGGTACATTAATATAAACAGGAATTCATTTAAGATTAATTTAACCAAAGTTTGCATATTAAAACTAATTTTACCTCATGTCTAACCACCACAGAGACTGGAAGCGACTAGCAGAAGCCCCTCCCAAATTCGCGTTTACTGTGAAGTGCATTTCACACGAGAATGCGAGTACACTCAAAATGTTCAATCATCCAACTATGCGAGAATAGCGTGATTTATTTGCGCAAGTCACATCTGGTGTGAAGGTAGCATAACACAAAAGAATATACTTTGAAGAATGTTTCACTAAAACAGCTGTTTAAGCTGTTTTACTAACATATATTTTAGTAAAATATATGTTAAAAAAAAATCTGTTTTCTGATTATTTATTTATTTTTCTGTGTATAAATTTTCTAGAGACCCGAGGTATGTGGATGTGAAAGGTTTTTTTTTTTCCTATACTACATTTACATATTTTATGCCCCGATATGTGCAATGTATCTTTTTCCCTTGAGGTGGCAGTGTTTGACACACAATGATGACTTGATGTTTCATTAAAAAAAAAACACATATCATCAGCAACAATTGAACTGGTTAGAATGGCTTTACTGCAGAGTTTGTTTTGCTTTGTTCTTTTGTATGTCAGGTGCAGTACTGGGTGCAGAGGGAAAAAGGCTCAAAAGACAGTTTGTCAAGGAATAGCAGAGTCTTTTAATGACAAAACAAAACAGAAAAATAACCACTGCCGCACACTGCGCGCAGGGACAGGTCCAAAAATAGGTCTTACAAAAAAACAAGATCCACAAAAACACTGATCTAAGCCGATGGCAGGAAAAAACCTCTGCAAAAAAAACAAAAAAAAAACATAAAAATAATACAGAAAACCAGCCTTGGCCTGGAGTTGCCACACTCCGTGATACACAAACGACTTGCGAAGCAGCGAGCTCTCCGCAGCAGGAGTCCCTTCCACAGCGTGAATCAGGTGGTCTCTGTTTACAAAAAACTGTTTAGCCAGTGACTGTGAAACAAACGTTGGATATGAACTTGAGGGAGGACTAGACAAGACTTCTGACAAAAGAACTCTCTGGAAGAAGCAAGCAGAGTAGCCAGACGAAACGCGTTCTCACATTTAGTCATCCGACAAAGACAGGTTAGACAGACAGGGAGAAACAGAGACGCAAATCAGCATAAAGCGACAGCAGGTGCCAAGACAATCTGCAGAGCGCGGTGACCCAAACAAGCAACAGCCGAACTCAGGCTCAGACACAAAACACTGACACGAAAAAAAAAAATAAAATAAAACAAAACTTGCTCTTGACATTGTATAGTGTTTTCTTTGTTACTTTGTATATAGCTTTGGTTAGTTTTTACTGTGACTGTATCACCTCTCCAGCACTGTAAATAAATCACCACTTTTCACTTAACATCTCTGCGAGTATCGCCATCATACTGCTATTTTGGACATTTAGTTTATTTCTTTTTGGTGAGGGAGAACCCTTACGCCTGACAGCGGGCCTGCGAAAACCCATTGTCTCACAACCATACGGCTCCTGACGAAGCTCGCCTGAGGGGGTGGGGCCATGAATATATAGCGTCCGTTCTGCCGCAGGACTTCAGGTTACTTTCGACTGAAGCGACAGGCACTTTCACTTGTATTGCATCTGCTAAGAAGCTATGGGAGTAAGCCGTGCTGTAAGTAAAGAATGATAATTGAATGACAGCGAGTTCAGGTGGAAAGCACGTAAGCATGCAGAGAAAAATGCCCCGCATATTATATCCCTATCGTCCTTATACTTAAGGCGTGTAAACCTGAGCTCGCGGTTTGGGGATGTGATGGCCAAACACAGCGAACTAAAGATTTTAACCATTTAGACAGAGAGACCCTGGCATGTAATGCCGGGACATCCAGATTGTAAAACCTGGCAAATGTGGATGGCGAGGACCAGCCAGCCGTCTCACAAATCTCTGACAAGGAGATTCCGCTAGACAACGCCCATGATGAGGCAATGCCCCTAGTCGAATGAGTTTTTACTCCTATGAGGCAGTCCTGGCCCAAGGAAGAGTAAGGTAGCAAAATAGAGTCTACAACCCACTTAGAAAGCCTTTGCTTCAAGACCGGTAGCCCTTTGGAGAGGACACCGAAGCAGATAAACAGCTGGTCAGACCATCTAAAGGCGGCCAACCACTCATTGAAGGCTCTTAATGCCCTGACGGGGCAGTCATGGCCCTCGTTCGGGGGCCGCGCCAAAAGAGATACCACCTGTGCTCTGAACGGAGTGGAGAATTCCAAGCAGGCTGTGCTCATAGACAGCTCTTGCAGATCACCTCTTGGTCACCCGTGCCTTCAACCAGTAATGCAGCGGCCGCATTTGTAAAAGGCCGAGCTGCAGCCCTGATGAGGCTGCGGCCACTAGACCCATCATTCTCTGTAAGGCTCTCAGGGGACGATGCGTTGCGTATCTTGAAGGAGGCTGCGGAACGCGTTACGGTTGCGGCGCGCTCTGGCAAGATTGATGCTCTCATTTGCATTGAGTCTATTACACTGCCCAGGAATTTTATCTGTTGGCTGGGCAATCAGCATGCTCTTGGCAAAATTCACCCTGAGTCTGAGATGGTCTTAATAGGGCAAGATTCAGATGTCTCAGGTCAAGTATTGGTCTCAGACCGCCGTCTCACTTGGGGACTAAAAAGTACCGGTTTTAAAACCCTTTTTCTCTTTCTGCTCGGGGAACAATTTGTATTGTGCCCTTTAAGAGCAGTGCTGTCACTATGGGCAGAGATGAGCAGCCACAGACTCTTCCAGCAGTGGCAGCTTTTGGTAGCCCTTTCCCTCAGCGCCGTCGAGCGATGTGGAGGATGACACGCCAGCATTGCGGAGTCCCACCGAGTAGGGAAAGCGCCAGGACCTCGTTAGTTCTTTGTGAACCTCGGGGAAGAAAAGCGTAGTTTTCTGTCAAGGGGCTTGTGGGCGCCCTGGCAGGAACCACCCATCCAGACGGCTCCGCGACAGCTCCTGTAGCGGAGTCCATTCCAATCCGAGCTCACTGACGTCGCTGAAGGAGAAGAAATCTGAAGTTCTGCGGTGGAACGGCCCCACCTTGTCAGGCGAGCTTCGGCAGGAGCCGTGGCCATTGGTTGGCGCAGCACGGCGTCTAACCGATTGGCTTAACCCTCTGGGGTCTGAGGTGATTTTGGGGCACTTGAGATGTTTGGACATGCTCTAATATTTGTGCTTTTTTCAGCTACTTATAACATATTATTGACCAGCCTGCATTTTTATTGTAATCAGCACAAACTATTCTACAATAATATGTGACCAAAATGAATTTACATGTTTGCATGTTCTAGGAAAAAAATATTATGCATGGTTAGTAAGTTTGGTGAAAATAAAACTAGCTGAAATAAGGCCATCAAACTCATGCAGAATAGTAATGCACAGTACTGTAAGTAACCACTCTATTAGGTTAGAATATTTACTTCAGAATGATGTGAAAATCACTCCACTTACTTTTTCAGAGAAAACAATATAGTGTTTTACATTTTAAAAAACATGTTTTGAGGCTGAAAGTGTCATGGTGGCCGTATGAGGATGAAGAAGAAAGCCAGGAGATTTTAGCTTGAAGTGACAAAAGTCTTTTAATGAATCAAAATGTGGAAAATACACACCAAGTAACATTAATATTGACAGACAAAATCAAACTCAAAAGACAAGGGTTTTATACACTGAAGACTAATCACTAGACAAGACACAGCTGGGAAAACTCTGGAGGGCACTCTTGCAGCGCAGCCGGCTCAGCAGACTCTGGAAGGCGCACTGGAAGCACATCAGACTCTGGAGGGCACACTGAGAGCGCAGCAGACTCTGGAGGGCGCACTGGAAGCGCAGCAGACTCTGGAGGGCGCACTGGAAGCGCAGCAGACTCTGGAGGGCGCACTGGAAGCGCAGCAGACTCTGG
>JAUCMU010029301.1:0-18046 GCA_032275025.1 Enteromius treurensis | reverse complement strand
TCTCATTTTATTATCCAATGTCTTTGCTGCTGACCTTTGATGATCCGGTTCAACCATACTTACAAGCAAAAATGACTCCTTTATAGTTTTTTTTTTTTTTTTTATTGCTGAAGATTATTGAACTTTCTTCTGTATTCTACTTTACAGAAGTGAATTTACTTTTTCTTCAGCCTGAGGTTCATTTGTGACACTTTTTGGTGTGCTTTTACATTTGCTATAAATAGAATGTCTTCTATTAACAAAAACACTCAAGTTAGTTACTTTTTTTAGGAAGTAACGCAATATTGTAATGTATTACTTTTAAAAGTAACTTTCCCCAACACTGGTCAACACAATATTTATTTATGTATTCTATTATTTTATGTGTATTTGTTTTATTTCGAATAAATCTGAAATAAATACAAATAATAGATAAAAATCCTAACCCTAAAAGCTTTTTAACAAAACCTGAAATAAAATAAGTTTGAGGTTGAAAATTACTAAAAGTTTATAAGACATTAAAGCTAAATACACACACACACACACACACACATATATATATATATATATATAATTAAAAAACTTAAAAATTACTAATAAATAAAGTACTATGGAGCATTAAAATCTATTTCAGAATATTATTAAACACCATATTAACATGTAAATAATAATAACTATATATATATATATATGTGTGTGTGTGTGTGTGTGTGTGTGTGTGTGTGTGTGTGTATGTATATATTTGTTTTCAAATAATGTTTTTACTTCATAAGTGTATACATAAACTATTGTTTCCACAGTAATGATTTTTTTCACTTTATATTATAGACTATAAAGTGCATTATTTATCTAAATCAGATAATAAATTAACTGAGATACAATTGAGATGCAAACACAGAAGATTAAACTCATATATATATATATATATATATATATATATATTAGATATGATACAGTTTACACACAAAGCAGTGGCCTTCTTCTCTGACTTCCACTCAAAAAGGGCTCCTTGTTCATGTCTATGGCTTTTATATCATTATTGTATTAAGCAATTTTATTAGGTTGCATCCTTGAAGATATACTGTAGTCCTTAATCTAGGATCAGCAGTCTGTGCACTTCTATGGGTGCTGCGCAATCATACACGCATTAACTAGCCGTTTAGCTTTGTAACAGCCATTATATTGTGTGTTTTAGCACGGCTGGATTGCCATATTGACCGATCAGCATCCAGGACCAAAACAATTTGTTTTATAAAGTAGAGCACAATACTTTCCAGATGATGTACCCTTTCATCGTGGCTCCAGGCGACGTACATGCGCTTCCTGGGAGGCATATGAAAACCTTGGGTTGAACACAAAACCAGCAAATTTCCATTGCTGCTGAGATGCACACTAATCCAAAGAGCTTTGTGTTTTCTGAGGCGCAGGGGGTTATAGTTCATTAAGCCGTATGGGTCCTGAGAGAGACTCTGGCCCTCTCTCTGTAAGAGACGCCCGGGCTATTAACGCAGCAGAGGACAGGATGAGTTCTCCTCCATTAGCTTAGCATGGCTAATGACTCCCATTCATCCACTGTTTATGTAAAATGGAGCTCTTTTAGAGGCGGCGCGCGCCATCAAAACAGCTGGCGAGATATTAAGCGTGGAGCTGTGGAGTCAGGGCATGGATGGATGTGAGTCTGGGCAAGTCACGGTTGGGAAATTGTTCACAATGAGAGGGGCTGCGGTTCACGGCGGGAGACCGCGGCACAGAAACGCTGCCTTAGATCTCAGCAGAAAGGCAGTGAGTCAGTAAGCACAAAATATCCCTCAACCCGCGTAAAGGAGAAACAAGAAGCTCAGCAAGAAGAGCCAAGTGAGGGAGAGAGCAGAAAACGTTGAAGAAAGGGAAACGAAGAGAGATTAGCTCAGCTGTACTGTGTTCGGAAAATCACTCTCCGTGCTGAGGGAGACAAAACATGAGGATCCGTGTCTTCGAATCACATAAACTCGTGGATCCAGAGTTACGTTACATCCCTAAGAGTCGAGTCTGTCTTTGAGCGTATGTGCAGGTGTGTTTCAAAAGTGTTTCGCTGTTAGCTTGTGTGCTAATTATGTGACCTTCCCTACAGTGTGTGTCTTTTTTGTAAGGTGAGGAAAGGCGAGGGGGGGAATGCTGAAATAAGGCATTGAGTCGGTGTGTGTGCGCGTTTTTCACAGCGTGTGCCTCGATGTGAGAGGGAGCTGATATAGTGCTGATCAGGTTCCTACGATGGCGCCTGCACCTCGCAAGGATAGGAAACGGTACAGAGGACAAAAGCAGACGGAGAGGAAACGAGAAGGGAAAGCAGATGGAGGAGAGGACAGATGGGATGAAAGAGAAAGGGAAATGAAGGCTGAGAGAACCTGAGGAGGTGAAGAGGAGTGTTACATGTTCTGTGCTTCTGCAAAGAAAAAAATAAAAGAAAAAGTGTGCTTTACCTCTTTTAAGGTGTTTTTTGGACAGAATATGAATATGAGCTAGAAAAAAAGCATGGGTGCATGTTGCCAAGTTCAAACTAGCATCTTCCACCTGAGCACGACTACTCTGTATATTCAATTCAGACTTCAGACATGTTTGTACAGCAGGAAACCAGAAAGAAAAAACGCAAGGAAAGATGGTGTATCCTAGATTTCCCCAATCATGTATGTCCACTTAATCTGCGCCTCTTTCTTACCAAAAGCTCACATTGAGGTCTGCCTCCATCCATCTCACATACAGTGACCAGAACCAAATTTTTTTTTGATGATCAATATGGAAGAAAAGGTCTGTCGCTACTTCGGTTTCATCGCTGCTCAAACACAGGTTATGTTACTTAAGTGAGTATAAAGATCCACTGGTGGACTCAGCAAAATCTCCCGATGTGTCCCCGCATTGTTTACTTTATTAATTAGTGTTTTAATTTGTCGCGAGGCCCTGCGAGGTTAATTAACGTCAATGTCGGCATGGTTCCTCTCAACGCGCCCGCCGAGAGACCGAAGCTCGACGCACAGCCGCTTCCTGCAGTCAGCCAGAGACGAGAGCGTCTGACGATATCGCTGACATATATATGGTGGCCGTTCATGTGTGTCTGTCTGTGCGTGTGTAGATAACACGTCTCTGTTCTGCTCTGATTGTCTCCCACGCAGCTCATTCTCCCACACCCAAGTCCCATAAAGTGTCCGAACTGAAAAAGAGAGCCTTGGGTTGTTTGTGTACACTGGAGCCCGGCTTGCAGCCATACGTTAGGGCCCCACAGACGAGGTTGAGATGTCTGGCGGAGTCTCTGTGACTGCTCTGCTTCCAAACGCCTTGATTAAAGACGCAGGCGGTAGGACGGGGCCGTACGGCCGGCGCAATGAGAGAGCCAGATGCTTGTTTCATGAACATTGTATAATCAAATGCAAAACTTAGACAATGTTTGTCTTGCATTAAAAATGTAAAAAAAAAAAGTCTTTCTCATCAAAATGTCCAAAACAATTTTCTGCTTGGCTCCCTTCTGCGAGTTTGCAGAGCTGGGTGCTAACCGATCATGATTCCATTCTCTACAGAGAGAGAGAGAGAGCGAGAGAGACGCATGGGAATACATCCACCTCTCCCATCCGCATGTCCATTCCCCTCATAATGCTATAAGTATTGACTGTCATTAGGAGCAGTATTAGAGTATTACGACGACTAATGTTGATGGAAGAGAGAACGAGATGATGGAGAAATGTGAACAGGATCTACATCAGCATGATGGAGGAAAGAAAAGATGCAGGCGGACTGAAGGAGAGATAAAAAGGAGCAAGAATGGAGTCAAATGGAAATTGAGAAGGAACTTTGCATTGCACCTTCTCCTAACTGAGCTGTTACTGTGTTCAACAGATCTTTTTCTACTTTTTCTGGCAGAAAGTGGTGTAGCATGACCAGACACTGAGGGAATACTCTTGCCTAAATGGTCCTCAAGCAGCATTGAAAAGTCTGTTTAGTACTCCTGGAGTGAATCAGATTGTGTTAAATGGTAATTTCTTGTGTATTGTATTTGAAAGTGATTCACTGATCATTAATTGTTTCATCGTATTGAATTGGTTCCTTCAAAATGGCTCTGTGTCATACCTTGTATTGGAAAGTGTGATTCATTGTAGTGATGTTGGTCATCACTCTCAAATTTATCATTAAAACGTATGACTCCTTCTTATGAATTGGTTTATCCTAGTGAGTCAGTTTATCCTAAATTGCCCTGTTTAATATGTTGTATTGGGAAGTTTGATTCATCCTAGTGAATCAGTTTATCATATGGCGCTCTCTCATATGTAGCATAAGAAATTAGAGTTTATTTTAAGAATTGGCTCATCCTAGTGAATCAGTTCATTTTTTATGGCCCTGTGTCATATGTTGTACTGTTTTGGACAGTGCGACTCTTTGTGGTGGATTGGTTCCCCCTAAATGGCCCTCTCTGATATGTAGCATTAGAAAGTATGTTTCATTCTAATGAATTGGTTCATCCTTGAGAATCAGTGAATTCTGAATGGCTTTTTCTCATATGTAGCATTAGAAAGAATGATTCGTTCTAATGAACTGGTTCATCCTAGTGAATCAGTTCATTTTAAATGGCCCTGTGTCATATGGTGTACTGTATTGGAAAGTGTGACTCTTTGTGGTGAATTGATTTCCCCTTCCCTCTTTGATATATAGCATTAATGAATTGGTTCATCCTAGTGAATCAATTTATCCTAAATGGACCTATGATCCATTCAAATTAATTTTGTTCATTTTATTGAATCTGTTCATCATCTTGTAGAGTATGTTGTATTGGAAAATGTGACTCATTGTAATGAATTGGTTCATCCAAGTGAATCAGTTGATTCTAAATGGATGTCTCATAAGTTGTACTGGAAAGTATGATTCTTTCTAATGAATTGGTTCATCCTTAACGGCTCTGTCAACATACAGTATGTTTTATTGGAAAGTTTTTTAAGAAGCTTCCCAAAGACTGACACTTCTTTAGTGCACAATGTCTAAACAGTCTTCAGAATCATGTTTGTGTCTTCTTGAGTGTTCATTTAAAACTGCTATTTTAACTTTGAGCATGTTTAGTTTTTGTCATCACGGTCATGTCTGAAGGGTTTCAATTAAGTCGCTCACAAACAAGTGAGCTCAATTTCAGCTTCATTTGTATTTGCCGTGGTGTCAGACGGTAATTAGCATGTGCGCATCCCGCCATCCAATCCACACTCCCACTGACTCACGCAGCGTGATTGTCTATCAACGCTGAACTTTAATTTTTTAGGTGCCCGTTCATTTCCTCCGCTGAGTACACGAGGGCCCTGTAGCTATGTTCAGTTCTGTGAACTGGTCCGGGGCAGATGAAAGTCTATTAACAGAGCTGAGCTGGAACCGCATCCCAGTGATGTCCTGACCGCTATCTGTCACTCCCAATTAAATCCGACGCCAACTAGAGAAACCTAGTCGTTATCTTTGCAGATGGGAAGCTAGAGATGAATCTATTCATAGCTTTGTTAAATGTCCCAAAACTCCTCAGATGGCTTTCATCTCACTCTCTTTTCCTCTTTGTCCACTTGTCTTCCTGTCTTTTGTTATTCTCAAATTTCTCCCTTGTCTTATCTTTCTGGTTTTCTGTGGCGTTACTCTAGAAGTGGGGTGCCAGTTTTTCGCAAACTGCCTTGGTCTGAACTGACTTTGGCGTATTGAGATGCAGCTCACAGTTTCATTATAAGCCGCTTTAAGGCAATCTGCATATTACTGTGGTGAATACAGCTGAGCCTGAGTGGAGGACTATTCAAAGAAGAATCCATTTGTCACTGAATTAGCGCTAATTAGCAGAGTTTGGGCATGCTGTATCATAATTGGACACATTTTTCTATGTTTCCTCCAGCTGGGTGCTGGAATTCTGGCACGGGGAGCGGAAGATGCGAGCAAAGGGGGCTGAGGTGGGAAGAGGAGGCGGTGAAGTGTACAGTATAAATCCCTTTGTTGATTTAGCTGGAAGCAACTTTTGGCTGACTGCACCCGCTGGCAGAGTTCTTGTTCTCTCTTATATAGAGCTATACGTACGCTTTGAGGCGCACATGGAAAAATTAAACACAGGGAGAACGAGGACAAAAGGGGAAAGAGCGAAAAGAAGGAAAGAGATGGAGCGTAAAACGCCTGTTCTGCAACGTGCAGCTGGATCATCAGCGCAACCTAATGAAGGTAGAGGCATCCCACTGGTTTTATACCGCCAGCCTCGCACAAGGGAATGCCAATTAAGTGCCCCCTCCCTCCTCGGTTCACACACATGCATGCCCAAACACACACTTACGTACAATGAAGGATGCAGAGACGCGAGCGCACGGGGGGAGATGTTTGGCAAGCCCTGGAAAGATGTCAAGATCCTGTCATTCTGCTAGCGTTGTGCACCGATCGGCTGAGAAAGCGTTCTTTCTCCTCAGGCCCTCCCTAGCTGAATATCATCATGGAGGTTGATTTGAAAAACAACTTCCTTCTCTGTTAGCGCAACTTACTTCGAAGTCAATGTGAGGCTGAGTGCGGAGTAGAAAGAGCATGACTGAACAGCATGAGGTCTGGTCCACACTGCAGCTTCTTCTGGCCAAGAAACGCCCACTTAGATAGGAAGAGAGCTTCTGACTGACATCGGTGAACAATCACAGTTTGTTTTGGTTTTATGTGCTGTTTAGTGGTGTATTTATCTGAAATGCGTGATGATATAATAATAGACCAGTGTGGAAAATATATATAATTGGTATAATAGTATAGTAGTGTTTGACAAATCACATGGTATGCAAATCTCTTTTTTTTTTCTTGTCACATATCATTTATGTCTCCGTGCTGAAAATGGGGGATGACAGCAAAGAGGTTAACCAAGCTAAAAATTGGTTTGTGCCAGTTTATATAGCCTATATTAATTTATTTTCCCAAATTTAATTTAGCTTTAGACTGAATGCAGAGCACAGTGAATTTTTATATTTGTAGTACATTTTAATATTTATTATTTGGTGTGTGTATGTATGTGCGTATACATACATATATATATATATATATATATTAGGGGTGTAACGGTTCACAAAAATCACGGTTCGGTTCGATACGATACAGTAGTGTTACGGTTCGGTATATTTTCGATACGGCAAAAATAAAATAAAAAAAGAGAATTTCTTAGATTTTTTTTTATATCATTGTATCATTTTGTATCATTAACGTCAATACAAACATTATTTTAATGTGTTAGAGCAGAAAGATGCAGCTCTGGTTAACCAGCTGGATGTTGGGTTGAACGTTACCTGAACGTTACCTAATAGTTTGTAATGTGTGTGTTTCTGGTTCTCGTCTGTTTGGGGGTGGGAGGAGCAGACGCGGGTTCACTGTCCCGTCGTTTTCCCTTCCTTGTTGAGCGTAGCACTGAAAACATTATATTTTACAGTTTATTCTCTTTCTTTTTATTTTTTTTCTGAATCGTTCGGTTCGTATGCGTACCGAACCGAAAGCCTCGTACTGAACGGTTCGATACGATACGACGTATCATTACACCCCTAATATATATATATATATATATATATATACATATACATATATATATATATACGTATTAGTTCTAAAGTAATTGCATTATCATAAATAATCATAATAAAATCACAATGATAGACAAGCTTGAAAAAAACTACTACTATTACTATAAAATAATAATAAAAATAGTAATAATTATAAGTAGCATCAATAATAATAATAATAATAATGTTAAGTCTAAAATCATATGTAAAATAATAAGTTTTAATAACAATATTATTATTATCATTATGTTTACACTACAATATGTTAAAATCATGTTAAAATAATAATAATAGTAATAATTTATTATTATTATTGTTATTATTATATATATATTTTTTTACAGAATTTAAATTACGGGAATTATAATTCCCGTCCTTTTTACACTAATAATTTTAGATAACTTAATGTATATTGGTTGCGACTAATTTGGTCAAACTTAAAATTCATCAGTAGTTTAAGAGCACTCATTTTTTTCCCCAACCTGGTACCTTGTAAATGTGTTTCATCCAATTAGATTACATCTTGCGGAATCATGAAAGTGCATTGAAATTTGTGTTTAGTATGCATCAGACGGTCAGTCAGTGTACTGTGGCGGTCAGTGGGTGTGCCGTCTGAGGCTGCAACTGGGCGGAATGAACCTGAAGAGCTTTTGTGGTGAATCTCCAAGACATTATTGTCCGTCTCATCTTCACTCGGGCCCTTGCGCTCATTTAAAGCACTCTGTTTAATGTATGGTGTCTATACCTCGTAAGCGCTGACAGAACGGCTCTCTTAAGTGCTTTCGTACCCGTGCCTGCTACATCAGGTCATAACCGGGTGTGAATGTGATGCTTGTCTTCACAGCTTCCCTCCTCAGAGAGATGGACGGAGGCGCGCTGGAAGACGAAGCCTGATGTAAAAATAATATGTTGAGCTTGCAAAAAATACAAAAATAAGAAGGGCGTTTTGAAAACCTCTGGAAGTCCTTACAAACGAGATGCGACTGGCCTCTTCCAAACGCAGATAAAAAGCATCCATCTGGGCTCTACGGAGACCCTTTACTAATGGCACAACATGCAGGAACTGGACCCAAGAGAGGAGGAGGGAGGAGAGAGAGAGAGAGAGAGAGCTAAGAGCTCCTCACTCTTAGCTGAAGTCTCTGTGGAAGTGGGACACTGACAGAAGCACAGTGAGACTGTAAGTGTGTCTCCTAGTGTAAATGAATCAATGAGACAGGTTTTCTGAGAGACATGGTGTCCTCCTGTCATGGACTTGTGAAATAAAGCTGACTGCTGCAGTATGGAGACAGGGGAAGGTAAGTCTCCCTTTACTTTAGGTATGGTCTCAGACTATAGGATCATTTCTGTATGGTCACAGCATTGATTTTGGTGAAACACTCTGTGAATGTATTGATTGTGAGGTCAGTTGGAGAGTGAGTTTGCGAGGAAGAATTGTGGGAGACTTATTGAGTTCTACCCTGTTTGGCTTTTGCAAGGTCAAATACAGTCTCTAGTGCATTTATTCTGACATGAAAGCTGTTCAGAATTACTCGATATATTGTGGAGAGATCAGGTGTGCAGGTGCATTTATTAAGCACCCTATCTACCAATGTACACAGCCATCTGTTCACGATGTGTGTGTGTGTGTGTGTGTGAGAGAGAGAGCATGAATGTGCGGGCATTCGCATGAACCTGTCGTGTGTACATGAGTGTAATGCGCACTTCTTTGCATTATTATGGGATACAATATAATTATTATTAGACCATATTCGATGCCTTAAATAGATTCAGGATACATGTAGGGGAGGGTAGTTTACTTTATATTAAGCCTGTAAATATGATGAATAATGAATCTTATTTTTATACCTTACATTATAATATAAGGCTTTAAAAAGTAAAATGTAAAAAAAAAATTAGTATATACTACCTTTTTAAAGTTTGAGGTCAAGATGCATTAACTTGATCAAAATTGCCAGTCTAATATCTAATCGTGTGAATAAATAATAAATGCTGTTCATGTGAACTTTGTTTTCGTCCAAGAATCCTAAAAAGGCTAAAAAATGTTAAGCAGCACAACTGGCACTAATAAGAAGAAATGTTTGTTGAGTACCAGATATTTATATGACAGTGGTTTCTGAAGGATCATGTGACATTGAAGGCTGGAGAAATGATGCTGGAAATACAGCTTTGTAATCACAGTAATAAATCATATTATAAAATATATCCAAATGCAAACCAAGCGTTATAATTGAAATAATATTTATTTAAAAGTAAAGCATATTCATACAGTTGACCTCTTCTGAATTGGTTTCATAAAAGTGTTACTTGAATATATCTGTGTAGCTTTCCGAAGTAGGTGAATAGCATGTTTACAGGTAAATTTACTTCATGAATTATTCATGGGTCATGCAAAAAGCAGACTTATTATTTGCAATGCTGTATGATTAAACATAATTATTGTCTAAAAACGGCATATTTTCCTTCGGGTAATGACGTGCTCTCGCTTCATAAAGACCTTGTGTATTTGCTCTTCTGACCACAAGATAACAGCGTGTGCGTATTCAAAGTTCTCTAATTAGTGGATGTTCGCTATCATCATAGGTGGTTGTGATGAGAGCTGGAGCTTCGCCTGTGCTCACTCAGGTCCAATCACATGTAGTTAATGAGCTGACGGGGTTAGTTACCACTGGGTTAATGACGCACATTAATATGTTGCTAATATACCCCAGGTCATGCAGTAATTAAAAATCTCATTTTCAACTCATAGAAAGCAGAGACTCTCCTTCATCTTAAATGATTTAGTAAAGAGTAAGAGAGAAAGAGCGAGGTGTGTCGATTATGATTTCATTCATAATTCCCCGTATCATTTGTTTGATGTCATGGTTTGTGGCTGTGCGGTAAGTGTGTGTGATGTAATGTCAGGTATTACACAGGAGCGGTTGCATCAGGTGTTTAGGGTTCATCCAAACACTCGAGCACAGGGACACGCTCTCTCCTTAGGGTCAGCTGATGCAAAGGGCTGATGGATTTACCTCATAGTAGCATTTCAAACCACAGCCCCTGAGTGTGTGTGTGTGTGTGTGTGTGAGGTAGAAAAACAGCCCACTGTGACTCTTACACACAGCCTTGTCACGTCTATAAATACTTCTCATGTGCATCTGTTGTTCACACTTAAGAGAAACGAGATGTGTACATGACCGTAACAAAATATTACCACAGTTTCCACCAAGTTACTAGTGCAGCGTAAAACATGAATATGGAAACACATTCAAACAATGTGAGATGTAGAATATAGTCATGCAAAATAATTATTATAATTGTATGTGTGTGTGTTTCTGTTTGTGTGTGTGTGTGTGTGTGTGTGTGTGTGTGTGTAAAAATATATATATTTTTAAGAAATTTTAAAAACTTAAAGGGATAGTCCAACCAAAAATAAAAAGAGGGGGTTGAACTATTCCTTTAAATATCCGTTAACCAGTCATCTAACATCAACATCTAAAATACTAAATTCTGTTCATCTTCAAAGCCATGGTAATATGACATAAATTTATCACATCATTCTGACGGTGGCATGAAGAAGAAGAAAAAAATACCACACTTCACAAGTCTGAAGTGTGACAAGAGTGAGTGACGGAGTGCAAAAAGGTGAAAAGGACGAGTATGCTCGGAAGCGCGCGCTCCAAAAATACAAACAAACAAGTCAACAATGATAGTTGTGATTTAGTGGCAAAGTGGATTTGGAAGAAGGCTGTTATCTTTAGTAGAGAGAGAAATAATTTATTTATTTATTTTTCCAAACACTTTGATCCTCAGTATGGGAAAGACCTCAGAGTGGAGGAGGCGGAGGCAGGGTTAGAAAGATGAGGAGACTTTTGAGGTAGGGAAAGGGGAGGATGGGAAGACAGACGTTTTTCTGAGCTTTACTGCTAAAAATAGAGTTGCTTCTATCAGAGTCACAGACATCAAAAAGAGTCGGCTGGAATATAATTAGCAATTTTTATATTTCACACCGAACAGCTGATGTGAGTGAGGAGAACCTGCTGTGCTCCACTCCATTCATAACTCCACGATTCTCAGTCAGTTAATTGGTAATGACCAGTTTTTCTTCTGTGACCATTTACAAAGTCTGCAAATTTATGAGGCCAAGTCTGTTCAGCCATGTAGTGTATCCTAGGCTTTAGATTGATCTTCTTGTAATTGTTTCATTTTTTTTGTAGTATTGTGCTCAGCCTTTGATTCGTTGGTTTATTTAATGTTTATCATCAAAGCATCCAAGATACAGATTAGCTGGTTTCTTAATCAGAACAGATTTGGAGAAATTTAACATTACATCCATTGCTCACCAGTGAATGGGTGCTGTCAGATTGAGAGTCCGAAAAGGAATCCGCACAACTCCAGTCCATCTATTTGTGAAGTGAAAGGTTGTGTGTTTGTAATAAACAAATTAATTACATTTTTTGGTTATCCTTATAATGGCTTTCACCTGTGTAATATCAAACATTGTTTATAAGTGAAAACAGCCCGAAACAAATATGGTGGTGATCCGAGAAGAAAATGTATTTTGTTAAAAAGTTTAAATGTGTCAATGATAGTTTAGTTATTTTTACCACGCAGCTGTTGATGTAAATTATTGTACTGCCAAAAAGCAGTTTGAAATCTCATTCTGACGGCACTCATTCACCATGAGTGAGCAACTGATGCAAGGCTACGTTTCTCCAAATCTGCTCTGATGTTTATCCTATTCTTTTGCTGGCCTGAAACCCCTGATTCTTCCTTTAGGAAGTGTGTGTTTGATGCTGACTCTATAGGCTGCTATTAAGAGCAGCGCCCTGCAGTCTCCAGCAACAGGTGTAAAGTTCATCCTAGGCAGAAGACCTGACAGTGACGAGGATGTTAAGAGGCAGTGACATCACTTCTGCAGTTACCCTAGCCAAGGTTGCAAGTTTATGATGTCACTGCCTCATATCAGCCACTCCACTCTTCAGTTTGGCCCTGAAGCTTCTGCCTGTGTGTCAGCCCATCATCTCATGAACTTCTTCCTTAAGCGAAATGCTAGAGTGTGTGTCAGCGGAAAAGTTTATTTTTCATGGGGTGAATGAGGTTGACGCCATGTCCTCACGATGTCAGACTAGATATTACTTTTTAACGCAGAGCTTTTTTTTTTTCTAGCCTTGTAAATAAACAAGTGTAGCGTTGCTTACGGATGTGTGCGGTTGCCAAAAAGCTTTTTATGAATATTGTAGGACTTGTTCTGGGAGTGAAATGACAAGCATTGCCATGTTCTTCTTACTTTATAGCAATATCTCTCTCATTTAAAATGCCGCTCAACGTACTCTGCTTCTTGGCCGCATTAAGCACCCATGAAATCTCTTGATGAGTGCAGTTTTCTTTCCTGTTTTGATGCATGTAACAAGAATTGTAAGAAGGATGTATCAAAGCAACTTGCATTCTTTCTATATATATATATATATATAAATTCTAATATTCAGTAATGTTACAGTGTAAGTATATAATTGTCTTGTAAGTCTTAAAGTCAACAAACTCAACATTTGTTGTTTGTGAGGTACAGTGAATTGCTGGTAAAAACACTATGAGGGGTGAATGTCTGGGTTAGAGGACCTTGATTGTGCAGATCAAGGACACAGATGGTTGTCCTCTTTGTTATATATTTTGCTAATAATTTTCATGATGCAATGTTTTGCAAGGCCAAATATTAAGCAAATTTTTAGGAGGCTGAACAAGTGCATATATCAGTGTATCTGTGGGCTCAGAGGTGGAGTTGTTGAGCGATGGAGGTCATTTATTCCATCTCTCTTCTGTAAGGTAAAACGTGTGGAATTCATAACAGTATCATCAATCCAGAAAGACAACATGGATGTAATTTATATGGAAATGACGTGCAGAGAGCGGACAGAGGCCTGAGCATAATTGACAATGAGGGAAATATATGTGTGTGTGACTGGATTTTTGTCCTCAGTGCACTTGTTCATTCGGTACCATCAAGGTCTGGCGGAGCAGGACACACTGACACCTGTGGTCGGTGGAGGACGTGTTTAAGGCAGTGATCATGAATTAAAGTGCAGTGTCCTGTGTAAAGCGCTGCAGTACACGGCCCAAACAGTAAATAAGCATAGCGTTGAATAGATGATGAATTGCTATCATTATAGAGCATTTAGGATGCTGACATGTTAAAGAGGAAACAAACAGAAGCGTATTTAAAAGAATAGTACACCCGGAAATGTTTAATCTTATTCCTTCAAACTTACACACATATTGTACTAGTGTTATTTATATGCTGAATATTTATTAATATCTTACATTTTAGTTTTTTTGTTTTGTTTTTCGATTTGTGGAATGTTGTAATTGTATTAATTTTTAAATAGTTTTAGTAACTTTTGGTTTTAAGTTTCATTTGGTTTTATTTTTTTTTTGAGTTTTATTTTTTTATTTTTTTTTTTTGCAAGCCAAAATTTGAGTTTTCCCCTCTAATATACAGTATTTACGAGAGGGGAGATATATATATATATATATACACATGACATTAATGAAAACTAATGAGCTTTAAATAACCCAATGTGAGATCAGTAATAAATTCTGATTTCCTTTTGACACTGTGGTAACAGAGTTGACGTTCTACAAAATAACTCTTGGTGTAAGATGTTTTTAGATTAGAATATTTTCTCAGAGAGGGCACAGATACTTTTCAGTGCTTCAGATCTTATCAGTGAGTGAAAGTGACATCATTTTCTGTAACTTGCACAATTCTGAGAGATAATTCCACCAATTTAAAGGCAAAATATGGGTTGGTAACAGAATTTAGACAACAATATTTTTGTAGAATTCAGTAAGTAACAATTTAGGGCTTTTATAAATAAAATGAGTAAAATTACTATAAAATAGTTTAATTGCACATTGATACATGATAGAAAAAATACACTGACTAGTTTGGACAAGAAGAAATAATTTTCAGCAATTTAAGTCACTTTTTATATAAATCGTTTTATTGTTATGGACTGTAACATCTTGTAATTCATAACAATTAATAAAAACAATATATAACTATTTGGGAAAAAAAGCTGAAAAAATAATGACTTCAGACACCAAATGTTTTATGCCCAAAACTCAGTACAGTAGTTTTTAATTTACAGTAACAACACTGCCGCATATTTTTTGCATGTCCTGAATGTATTTTTTATTGTTGATTGCATTAAGACGGTATTTAAATGATGTACCTTCACCTTTTTTAGTTTACTTAATCCCTTAATAGCCAGGTTTCACCCACTGAAGCTTCAAAATGTAACTACTGTAAAAGTTTCTCAAAAGTTTCTTTGTTCTGGCTTATGAGTGACTGTACCGTGTTGAACAAAAAGCGAGATGTGTTGCAAAGAAAACTAACAAATGAGAAGCTGCAGTGGCCCTCAACACACCTGGACTCACCAGATCCATTAATCTGGTTCCTCCATGAAGAGGAGCCGTGCTGGTGTGAGCTGCATTCTGTCCCCTCACGCTGAATGATTTGACTTGCATTTCCTGAAATCATTCTCAAACAGACAAAAAAAAAAAAAAATTGTGTGGATTATAAAGAAGCTCTGAGCTAAAAGAGAATAGAGGCTTGAAGTTCAACATCAAAGGGTTTTGCGAGGGGGGAAGCGTAACTGTAATGTCACTTTTAAGATGAGAAAAGCTAACTTTTTTAATTGTGGGAAGCTTACAGTAAGTTTGGTGCTTTGATATTTTCAGCTGAATAAACTAGGATGACGGGAAAAGGATTGGGCCAGTGCTTATGTGTGTGCGTGATTATTGAACTCGTGCTCTGCCATTAACACTGGCTGATGGTGTGAAATGGGCGTTAGTGTTTTGACAGGCCCGACTGAGCTTAGTGGTTGTAAAGATTAGGATCCTGTCAGCCTGGTCGACAAGACGCAACATCAGAATGAGAAAACAGAGCCAATCACAGAGCATCCAGACAGTCTACCCTCAAAATTCTCTGGCAGAGACAGACGCGGGACCGGCGGCTGCCATCTTAGCGGCAGCGGGCAAAAGATGGCCTCCTGTCCTGTATCACAAGACATCCACGTCTCTGTCCCTCGGCTTCCTGTCACCTGTCAGCTCTGTTCCTAACCTAGTGGGCTGCCTACATAGTACTCTATGGAAGCATGAGTGACTTCTGCACATTTGAAAAGGCAGGCCAACACTCATTTTTTCTCTTCATAATCATTTAATCCAAACCTAAAGGACTTTCTTTCTTTTTAGCTTTGCTTTGCTTTTGGTTTGTTTTGGTTCGGTTTGATTTGGTTTCATTTGACAGTTCTGTCTAGTGTTGTTAAATAAAAAATTTTTTTTTTAAACTTATTTTATTTTCCAAAGAAGAAAGCCAGTCATGCAGGTTTAAAACAACAAGAGGGTGAGTAAACGGCAGAATTTTTGTTCATAGTTTTTCGCATGAGACTCAACTTTTCCCCCCAAGAAGTATATTACTGTGCTCTGATAAATAAACATAAATCCATATCATGAGCACAATAACTGTTTTTATACAAGAATTAATTCATCATCACGTTTACCCGATGTAGTTAGTTTCCATTTTATTGTTTTAAAAAAATAATGTTTTCTGAGGTATCTCACATTATCATGCAGTTTAGTACCTCTGGGGTATTTTGGGTGTTTCACATCTGTTTTCCATCCTACTTTTCTCTGTTCTTCTCATTTCCTCTTGCACACCTGTAAGTTAAACTATGTGTTGCATTTCTTATTTTCTGAGGTCAAATCCGCCTCTGTTTCCTCTCCATCTTCAGCATGTTTGTATGCAGGTGTTGGATGACGGTCGAGCTAAACATGTAGGTGCGTTGTTGATGAAAATAGAGGGAGGGAGAAAGTTTGGGAGAAATGATGAATGGCTCTCATTAGGGCGGTAATTTGTCACTTTCCATCTGACTGGGCTCCAGCTGTCTCTTCCTGAGCTTTATGGCCTCTTTGGCTTGCCGTCTCCTCATCGGCCAGATGGGTGGAGAGATACAGTGCCGCAGCTAGACCCGGGCCGTGGTATTAGGGTGCGTCTGCAAGCGTATTCGTGAGAGTTTGACGACAGGACCACTTCAGTCAGTGGCAAGTCCGCTTCTATTCCGTAATCCGTGAATCTACCGAAATGATTTTCACATAATGGTATTACATTACATAATGTAATTTTCTGAGCGCACTTACCCAGAGGCTCCAACAAGTGATGGAAAAGTTCGACTCAGCAGCAATCAAAAAACAAGGCATTGGACGGGCTTAAACTTTATGAATTATGAGCTGTGTGAAACCAAGCGTCGCAATGCACTTTCACGTATTCTGTCCACAATCGAGATTTGTCAAAATGGAGTGAAGCCAAAAGCAACGGCGTTCGAGAAACACTGGATAATGACAGACTGAACCCAAAGTATGGCTGACAGATGTGGGAAGGCACACAATTGATGCTCATAGACCTCAGTCAAAATAGACAGAATATTTTATTTTATGGTAATGAAATCAAACCTGTGAGGGATAGAAGAAATACAGTACGATATTGATTTGGCAAACATGTTTTTCACAAAGATTTCTGAACAAAATGTTAGGGCCAAAACAGGGACGCTCAAGGTCATATCAGACCGACAGATCCACAGTAGCACATCCTCTCCGGGAGAGATAACGGGAATTTGGGAAGGACAGCTAAGGAGAAGAATCATCTAGAGGAACAGGTGCCCCCCCCCAGCCCCCTTCTAACGAGCCTTTGTTCTAATAACACAAAGCAATTTATACTGACCTTTATAGAAATGTAGCAAAAATAAATTACAATAGTTAAAAAATGCCCCTGAGCCTAATTGCAAAGGAGATTAAGTTTCCTATAATTGCTTTTGGCCACCTAATGCAATTTTTCCTTTTTTTGTAATTAAAGTGATTTAAAAATGTAATAACCCCCAACACACATGCATGCATATACACACACAGGCTTCTCTTGTCCAGTGCCATAAATACTCTCATTATTGAAGCAATGGTCCATTGAAAATGGTGTCATGGTTTTGTGTTTGATAAATAGGATGTGCTTCTTACAATGAATTCAGTGACAATAAACATTTTGCCTCTGAACTGCTTCAAATATTCCTAGAGACTTACCAAATATCATTCTGTGAAATAACTAATTCGTGAGTACATTACGCTGCTTCTATCAACTGTTTGGAAAGTACAGCTTCCCAGAATTCCTGCTGCTCTTCTGTCCTCAGATACCCATATGCAGCTCTGCCGTTCTGTATTTTTATGGTCGAATTCCTCATCCATCTCTTTAGAAGTCAAGCTAATCAGCCAGCAGCACACTTAACCTCTCGCTCTTTCATCTGCATATTCGCTGAGCTTTTCAGTGTTTATTCATCTCCTCTGTGCATTAGTGAAGATCCCCATATCTCTCCCTCTCTCTCTCGTTGTTTCTCTCTTCCCATTCACTCGTTCTCAGATGCATATGCCGTAGATGCTTTTATGAAATGCTGACCGTAAACATATCCTTCCTCGTCTTTCTCTTTATTATTTAACTG
>JAUCMU010029180.1:0-18066 GCA_032275025.1 Enteromius treurensis | reverse complement strand
GGAGCAGCTCTCTCGGGTACTGTGTCATTTTCGGCCCTGTGAAATGTGCCCACATGAGGTGAGTTTGTATTTCCCACTGCATATTCTTAATTAAATTTTTTGGTCTTGCTTATAAATAAATCTGTTTCTCCATCCTGCTCCAGAGAACCCATTCCCTTTTTTAGGCGTCTAGGGGCAAAGCTGGGTTGTAACTGATTACATGTAATCTGGATTATATAATTAGCATCCAAAAATTAAGTTTTCCAGTTTTGTGGGCATTTACATAAAGACCAGTCACTTGACCATTGGATTTACAAAACTTATTTTAGTTTTAAGAAGCGTTTTCTTAGCATATTCAACTTTGCATCAAATACTGACATATAAATGAACACATAAATTATTATAATTTTTTTTATTATCACTCTTTAACCATGCATTTCTATGTATTTGGAAGGCCACCAGTCATTGAATGAAGCCTAAGCCATTTTCAATATTATTTTTGTCTTACTGAAAAGACTGTATGAGAAATTTTATGGCATTATGTTACTACCTGAACCTCAAGACATGTGTCCCCGTCTTGTGTTTATTTAAAGGGTTTATATAATTGCTCTAGTTTATATTTCACAACCTATACCTTAAAAGGAGTGGACCATAAAATATTTGATGGTTAGTGAAGCCAGTTTCAGGAACTGACTCATGCAAACATTTGATTTTCATTTAAACTCAAATGTCCGACTGCACTTGCTCAGGGATCACTCTGTGAGAGTCAGGCTTTATCATACGCTGCTATTGCATGCGGTTTCAGTTGTGTTTTTTGATTCATGAAGTCACTTTTTGTTTTGTAGATACCAGTCGCCACATGCTCGTACATGAATTGTAATGCGTCACGCAATACCTTACTGTTAGACTGAACTCTCTGTGGCAGACAGTTGTGCTGAGTGTGGCTTTATCTCTCACAATCTTAAACAGGCAATGAGCCAGAGTTAATAAATCAAGAAAGCGTGTAGTGTCAGGATGTTATATACTGACGTCAACAGTTTGTTTTTAACCAGTAGAGACAGAGACACGAAAGAGGTTGGCTGAATATATTCATTCAAGATATGCATTTGAACTCATCCGTTGTGAATCATTTCTGGACATTACACCCTTTGTATCTTACGTACATAATGTTTTAGCTTTTTTATGCATATTTTCCATTATTTTACAGAACATTTTAAACCCTTTATCAGTTGTTCTGATGGGCGGGGGGAAAAATTTTATTTTTCCTTATTTACTCAACTTTCCAAAGAAAAATTCTGAGGAAAGTGCTGATAACCATCAGTCATTTCAAAAGCATGTAATTCAGATAATAAAAGCATGATTTATATTAAAAACTCTTATGAATGCGGCAAAGGTTCAGTATAGCTAAATAGTAAAATTCCTCTCACAATGTTATCATATAGATTAAAAAATATCACACAAGTGTGGTATGAACCCCTTTAATTATACATTTAGGGTAACTTTACATCCTTTCTGAAACAAAGGAAAACTATACAATGGGATTACTGTTAAAAAGTCAGCATAAATGTAATGACAATATCTGCTCTTAAACTTATTAATTTCTACATCAGTGGAAAATATATTATTCAGTGAGTGTTATTGCTAACAGACTGAACATATCCCTCAAATCTTAATTTGGTACAAGGGTTCAAGTTTTAGGGGCAGGAAATCATTTATTACTGCCAGATGGTGTCTGTAGCCTTCCGTTTACAAGTTGTTGCTTCCTTTTCACTCGAGCTGCTGTTAAAGTGCATGCATTTTTTCTGCCAAAGCATCACCCTTTTGAAGTCAGTAAAAAATCGTAAACAAACATGGCTCAGGAAATGGACAAGGAAAACATTTCATTTAAAAATGTGTGCAATAATGTTGTTTTTAACTGTCCATTGAGTTCAAATGTAGGCAGAACATATATTTTTTTTAATGTTTTTTGCCAAGCCATGAAAAGTTGCATGAAACAAACAAAAAAACAGTTTCTATATTCATTCAGTATTTTGTTTTATTTTGTCTAGAACCCAGATGATGTGAAATGCAAAGCTGTCCCCACAATGGTGGCAAAGCCTTACTACAGGGTGGACTTCTTCAATAGGCGGATGAAAAATGTGCTCTTCACTTCTATTCTGGTGACTACTATTGAGACCAAGACTGTGGCACACATCGGCACGGATGACGGAAAGCTTTTGCAGGTTTTTATTGCATCGCTGATTTTTGTTAGTTAGGAAACTGTTTTCTTATCAAATACTGTGAAAAATGAATGGCATCATCTCATTCCCCCAAACAGGTATCGTATCTCACAATTCTTGCTTTTTCTGAGATATAAACTCACAATTTTAAATAAAAATGTCAAAGTTAAGAGATATAAACTCAGAGTTAATATATTTCAGTTCTGAGAAGATACACTCACAAAAGAAAAGGTCAGAATTGTGATATAAAATCTCAATTTCCTGTTTATTTATATCTTTTTTTTTTACAATTCTATGGCAGAAAAAATAGAAATGCAAGAATGCAGAATTCTAAGTATAAAAGTCAGAATTGCAGGATGTAAATTCAGAATTGTGAAGGATGAAGTCAGAATTCTGAGTTCATGTCTCATAAATCTGACTTCTTATCATCAATCAAACACTAAAGTTCATATCTTACCTGCTAGTCAGTGGCCAACACAATCATCAGCCGCACATTTGTTGGTACTATATCAGATGGATACAGTGAAATATTTTTGCCCTTCAAGGTCAAATATCACATATATTTCAGAATTGTGTCGCTGTGACTAAGCATGCTGTGCAGTTTTGACTCTTGACAAACAAGACAAAAAAAAAAGTACTTTACTTTTTAGGTTATTTTGAGCAGATCGTCCCTGGTAGTGTTTGCCAACTACTCTCTTGTGGAAGAAATGCAGAAAGTGTCACGAATAGCTGCTGTTCAATCTTCTGAGTCTCTGCTCTTTGTCGTTGGAAACAAGGTATGCATATTTATTCTGAACAGTTCAAAGGCTTATCTGACATCAGTACTGAATTAAAGGTTTAATGTTTAAAAATTACAGACCGAAAATGACTCATAGTTTTCATCTGCATTTGTTTGTCAAACCTGTCTTTCTTCATCCTGTATGTGCAGCTGATAAAAGTGTCTCCCAGAGGTCCAGGCTGTGCCCATTTCCTCAACTGTTCAGTGTGTTTAGCAGCCCCCAAGTTTATGGGATGTGGCTGGTGTGATGGGGTCTGTTCCCAGATGCATCAGTGTCAGGATCAGTGGAGTAGCAACTCCTGCCCTCCAGTAATCACTCAGGTAACACATTGCATAATTGGGCAATAAATGTAACAGTGTGACACACTGTCTGTCTTTTAAGTTTGAACTTCTAATACACAGTGAGTGTGTCCTGATAATATAAATGCTGCTTTAGAGTCATTGTAGTCATATCAGGGTAGGGCTGTGTTAACAACCACAGTACCTGTTGGACTCTCACCGCTGTCTCACGCTGAGTGGAATAATACATTCATTTTACCATTCTTTCATTTTAGAATAGTAAAATTAAATAAAACAAGTACAGTAAGATGCTATGCTGAGTTTTTTTGGCTGTTACTTTGCTTCCCGGTGCTTCCCCAGTACGTTAGTTTTTTAACAAACTATACAAAAGCCTTACACTACCATGATTTCTATAATGATTTCTGAAGGACTGGACTCATGAGTGTCGACTGCTCAAATTTCAGTTTTTTTTTTTATAAAATATTTTATTCTTATTAAATAAATGCAGCCTTGGTAAGCATATGAGACTCCTTACAAAAACATTTAAAAAAAGGAAGCAAACATTTTAATTGTGGTGTAAATTTTGATTTGTCTGTGCAAATGTCAAGCATCTAAGCAAAAGCGTTTAGTTTAAAAAGCTGTTAAGAAGTTTGCGCACTACCCTAAAACTTGTTTTTTTTTGCTTTACAGTTTTTTCCTAGGACGGTGCCCTCAAATGACACAAGTGAAATCACTCTTTGCGGCTGGAACTTCCAGTCAGCTTCCCGACTTGCTATCACTCAGTCCTCTCACCAGGTTAACGTGGGAAACAGTAGCTGCACTGTTATACAGGAAAAAAGCTGTAGCTCTCAGTAAGTAACACACATAATGTAATTTCTAATGTAAAAAAGTCCTGTCCTATTGAAACAGGAAGTTGTGGTAGATGCATATCAAAGATCCATTTTTGTCATTTTCCCACCCCAAAATATCCAATACCCTATAGTTTATGTTACAGATAAACTTTGTAACCCCTCACATACATATGTGTCCATTCGTGTAGTTATTAGTTTTGTTAATATTTTGAATTTGCTTGTATTTTTTGTTTTCATTTTAATATTAATTTTATTTTTTATTTTAATTATTTAATTATTTTGTATTATTTATATTGTATTTTATGTAAGGTGCATTTCAATTTCAATGCACAATTTAATTTTTAAAAAATGTATTTATAGATGTAATTTTTTATTCTTCACTCAGGCTGGTGTGTAGGATTGATGGTGAGGTGTCAGGCTCAGAGCAAACTGTTGATATAATAATACAAGTGGATGAAAAGATGGTGGAAAGTGGATACTTCATCTCTGGGAAGGCTAGCATACAAGGCTTCAGTTTTGTGGTAAAGAGGAACACATTCTCATTCTTTAATTATTTAAATTAAATATGGTTTAACACATGAATAGATTATTAAGAAATGGATTGTGGTACTACTGCTGATAAACTGGATAGATTAAAGTTTTGAAAATGAAAATGTCCTTGGTAGTATTTTGCTTTAGATTAATAAAGCTCTTATCATACTCCTCCCTCATCATCTCTCTCATAAGACCCCAGAAATCACAGATATCAGCCCAGACTTAGGACCTAGGATTGGAGGAACTCTGATCACACTATCAGGAAAACATCTGAATGCTGGTGGAAACAGAACGGTCAGCCTTGGAGACAGCAAATGCTGTGTTGAAAGGTTATTGTGCCATATTATGAAATTCACTGTTTAAGAGTTATAAGTGAAGGTTTAGAAATGTAAGAAAGCCAGTCTAGTACATTGTTTGTAACCACTGAGTTTTGAGTATTTTCTTACTGTTGTTTCTCCACAGCATCTCCAGCGATGGGACGTCTATTGTTTGTAGGTCTGAAGGTGTTGAGGAGACGTCAGAGGTGGATGTAAAGGTTTTAATTGATAAATCTAAAACTATTTCAGCTACAAAAAAGTTCAGATATGTGGTGAATCCTGAGGTGACGAGTGTGAAGCCCAACTGTGGTTTTAGAAGGTGAGGCAAACCATTACATTTTAAATGATTATTATTATTATTATTATTATCATTTACTTTGAAATCAAGTCTTTAAAAGTAAATTGCATTGTACATTTTTTCTATGTATTTTTTGGGGTCCTGCTACAATGAAGAGGATCCAAAATCACTATCACCGGGCAGAACCTGGACTCTGTTTCCCAAGCCGTAATTAACTACAAAGGCAACAACACAACACCTGTGCAAACCGTAAGACTCATTTATATTTCAAAGAGCCATGTTTAAATGTTTTAAATGTCACTTATTGGATGCTGTATCTTAGGTGTGTGTTAGTAAAGGAAATCCCAACCAGATGGAATGTATAAGTCCTGTATGTGAGGAGTCAATGGGAATCCTCTCTGTGGATCTGGATGGAGTTAAAGACCTCCTGCCTCAGACGTTTACCTGCCATGCTAATGGAAATCCCATCCCGTTTGAAGACCAAGTGCTTGAGCTCAGCCCAGGGCTGGACAAAGTCTCACTGCATGTATGTCTCTGTGGTTGCATATATTGTGTGGTTATATAGTCTTGTATATGGTCCTATCAGGCCACGTCTTTACATGTTGTTTATATACATAATATATATGTATATATATATTATGGGTCAAAGACGTAAAGATGTCCGCATTAAAAGAGAATCACAAAATTGAGTTTGTGTTCATAATTTGTCAAAATGTCAAAATTTGGTTCAGTGAAACACACTATTTTTATAAAAGTTTAAAAAAGAATGCTTATTCTTATTTGTATACATATTCTTACATATAAGACAGTAATTATATGAATTATATGAGTAATTATACTAAAGGTAAATTATGACAGATTAGTCCAGATCTAATCTAATCACATTTTTTTCCAGCACAAAAATCTAGCCCTGGTGTCTGATTGCATGGAAATCATTATGACGATTAATGGAGTGGATTGCAAAGCTACAGTTTTGTTCAATGAGATTACCTGCAGGATCCCCAAAAATCTGACCATCCCTGGCAAGGGGGTGCCAGTTAAGGTCAGAATCTGTTGAATTCAGCTTTGATAATTTCAAGCTGGCTCTTACATTCATGTTGTGATGTTTTGTCATTTGTGCTTCTCAGCTGTTTGTGAACGGAGAAGAATATGACATTGGTGTAGTAGTAACTACAACCAGCAATTTTATTGTGGGCATGGTGCTGGGCATCTTGGCTGCAATTGGCATGGGAGCAGCTCTGGCCTACGTAGCCATGGCACGAGAGCGCAAGAAAAGGAAATGTAAGTGCGTCCTGTAATAATGACTCCAATTTCGTCAAAATAGAAATGTTAATGTTGTAAAAAATATTCTGTAATTATACAATTATATTAAGTTGTTTTTTTAAAGCAGAATTAAAAAGAAAAATGGTGAATGTGCATGCAAAATTAATTTATTTTGTCTGTTTAGCAGCTGCTCTTGCTCAGGTTCGACTATCAATGCATTCAACACGCACTGCGATGGAGAGTACTGACAGATCACCTGATGGCGACTACAGAAGAGGTAAGACAACCTAAAGTTTTAAAAAAAAAATTGAGAGAGTACATATAATTTAAAGAGTACTTGGTACATTGCATATTCATAAAGAGCATCCATTCTTCAATTAACATGAACTGTGTGTCTTTGCAGTTCTGATGGGTTTTCCATTCCAAGGCTCAAGCACAACATTCTCCAGTATGCCATATACTGGGTCGATGGACTCTGCTGCAGCTCCTTTAATTCAATCTCAGGCAATCTCTATGTCTGCTCTCCGACCAGATCTGTTGGAGGAGGTGAAGAATGTTTTGATCCCACATAATAAGGTTAAAATCCAGCATGACCAAATCATTGGCAAAGGTACTTATCTTAGGGCAAGGGCAATCCATCTGGATTTGCTACATTGCTTTTTCTCTTTTTTTGATACAGTCTTTTTCTATTTCACACTTTCATATTTCTCAAATCTTTGTCAGGTCATTTTGGAACTGTGTATCATGGATATCTTACTGACAGTGATGAAAAAGAGGTCCACTGTGCAATCAAATCACTGAATAGTAAGTAAACGTATACTGTTAAATAGGTGTACAGTATTAATATTTATTATAGAGTTTACTTGCGTACAGCATTCTGACGCCAAGCCATTATGTAAAAAAAGAAACAGGAAATATGCTTTTCTTTATTTTTCTTGAAAGGAATCACTGATCTGGAAGAGGTGGAGCAGTTTTTAAGAGAAGGAATCTTTATGAAGGCCTTCCATCACCCTCATGTCCTGTCCCTCTTGGGTATTGTTCTTCCCAGTGATGGACTTCCCCTGGTGATCCTGCCATACATGAAACACGGAGACCTTCGGCATTTTATCCGCTCTGCACAGAGGGTAAACACACTCATTTTGTACCACACTACAAATCGATGTCTTACATCATTGAAACAACATAGCCCTGACCAAACCCTAATCCTTACCTTAACCATAAGAAACGATTGGTTGATGACTCAAACCCTTAGCCCCATCTGAAGCCCTATCATAACCATAATTTGACATAATTTCTCATTATAACATAATTCTGTTGATTCATGAATTTGTAGCACACCTGCTATGTAATAATCGCAATAAGCTTTATGCTTTATTACTTTGAATATGAACGTAAGCCTCAGCTTTAAAATGGTAAATTTTATCACCAATTCAAATGGCACATGATCCAAACATCTCTTCATCTATACTACTAGTTATAGCTAGTGTATAACTACTAGTTATACAGAATTTTAAATATGTTATGTCTTAAATAATTGCTCAAGCAATGCTTTAATCACAAAAAATGTAACAATAAAACAGCTTGTGAACAATGTCCCACAATGTTACATTTATCTTATGAAAGACATTCTGTAACCTTAGCCCTCATGAGCAGCATCTTGCTAAATATATGCACGGTTTACATAATCATTTTATTTAAAGAGAATACATTTGATTTATTTATTGATAATATGTCTGGTTTTGGATTCAGTTTTCAATCAAGTGCATCCTGAATTTCAGCATTTTCATTTCAGTGCATTACTAATTTTAAGATTTTAATCATGTAAACTAAAAAAAACTTTGCATATATAATAATATATTTTTTGTGTTCAGAATCCCACAGTGAAGGACCTGGTTGGCTTTGGGCTTCAAGTTGCCAAAGGAATGGAGTATCTTGCAAACAAAAAATTTGTGCACAGAGACCTTGCTGCACGTAACTGCATGTAAGTAAAAGGCAACCTTCATTTTCATAACTCATCTGGTAATTTTATGCATACACTAAAAAGCTTTTTTGCATAATCAGCCACAAAGACACAAATTCTTCAACAAATGTAATTAAACCGCTTTTCCTAGGCTGGATGAGTCATTTACAGTGAAGGTAGCTGACTTTGGAATGGCACGTGACGTCTATGATAAGGAATACTATAGCGTCAAGGACAGCAAGAAAGTAAAGCTGCCAATCAAGTGGATGGCTTTAGAAAGCCTGCAGACACAGAAATTTACCACCAAATCAGATGTGGTAAGTTTAAATATGAAACATCTTAAGAATAATGGGATCCAATAGAGGAATGTCTATTTCAGTAGCTAGGTATGAATCTACAATCTATATCTAACATGTATTTTATTCCCTCTAGTGGTCTTTTGGAGTGTTGATGTGGGAGCTGATGACAAGAGGGGCCAGTCCGTATCCTGATGTGGACCCTTATGACATTACAACATATCTAATGCAGGGCCGTCGACTGCTACAGCCACAATACTGCTTGGATTCCCTGTATGATTTTTATATTTACCTGCCTTTTATTTGTGAAGGGGTCATCAAATAAAGAATAAAATTATCTTTGATTTTTTTTTTATATTTATGTAATGCAAACATGTCTTTTAAAGTGTCTTTTTATTCATGTAACTTTCCACATATACATTAAATTAATTAGTCTTGAAAAAGTATATATATATTGGATGGAAAACCTTTTCTGACGATAAAGAAAAAGACTTAATTGAATATAATAATAATAATAATAGTCATAATAAACAATGTGATCCCTTTAAAATTATTTTTTGAAACAGCTGTGAAAACGGAAGCACTTAGATTTACATGTAGCTTTATAATTGGCTATAGACTAAACAACCATAAAGAATAATGAATCATTTTGGCTTCTGTATTATAGGTGGTCCATCATGCTGCAGTGCTGGAATCCTGAGCCTGAGAAGAGACCAAGTTTTCCTAGTCTAGTGAAAGTCATCCAAGACATCAGCTGCAGCCTAGAAGGGGAACATTACGTCAACCTCCAGCTCACCTATGTAAATCTGGACCAGCCCCGGCCCTATCCTTCGCTCTCTCCGGCCCCACCTGTCCCTGAACATTCAGACCAGTCCTCCACCTGACCCTGGTCTCAGCTGAAATACGTCTGAGCTGCATTTATCCTGTGGATTCAGCAGCTAATATGGTCCTGTGAAGTGTGGGAACCAAAAAGCATGCACTGAAGATGATCTGCTGTATTTGGAGAATCCCAAAGTGTGTAAAGATGGTCAGCCTTTTGTGACTTTTGTGCATGCTGTTAGTTGCATGACCAAACTGGTGTCACATCTTTGAGATTACATGTTTTTTTGGCAGCAAGTGCACTTTTTTAAATGACTTTTACATTTTTATTTTAACAAATGTAAGAATATTATGTTTTTATATTTTCTTAAAGCACATGGAATTGTTTCTTACACTGAATGACAACTGAAAATCATTTGTTATTGCTCATACAATAGTATAACGTGTTTTATCCAGGCACAATTCCAGTGACCAAGCTATTTTCATGTCCACACTGCCACACTGAAAATGTGACCCTCTCTTAGTCAGTGTTCGATGTTTAATATACAAGGGAAATACGATTTGGTCCAATAGGCTTCTAGTGGGAGAAGGGCTACCAGCACATTGCAGCAGAAATATAAACCAAGTGATTTACACAAAATAACAGTGTAAGAGATGTATCTCTTGTTGCTTTGCCATGTTGTGCCTGGTTAGGACACGTTTTTTTTTTTTAAGGCTGTCTGAAAAAGTGATATGATTACTTGAAAAATGGTTTGATCAGTTCCATTTGACATTTCCCCCTATGTAAATAAAGAATTTTAAAAACAAGGTCTGAATTTGACATGACCAATGAGCAGTTGACAAGCTTCTTGATGGTGTCATTGATATCAAGCAGTTTTGTAATACATAATCTAAAAGTACTTTAAACTGTATTTCAAAGTTATTATGTAATTATAATAAGCAAATGTACCAGCAAAATCTCTAGGTAATTATTTTCTTTCATTGACAAAATGTTTATATGTGGTGATTTGAATATGCCAGGTGGTAAACGAGAGAGTAATGGCACAGGTAACCGGTTTCTGAACAGCAAACTGGCTTTAAAACGTAATATTGTTTTTTTATGTTTATACTAAAATAAGTTAACTTTTGCATACATTTATATATGCGTGTTGTATGCTATATGATTGTGGCTCAACTTTTAATTTAAATAGAAAGGCTAATGGGTTAATTAAGGAGTCGTGAACTTTTGCCGTGGACGACGCCATCTTTGATGTTTACTTTTAGTCACTGTCGCTATGGTTACAGGGAATTGCCACAAACAGAACAGATTAAAGCCTGAAAGATTTGCTACTATTTGATGTCATGGACTTAAACATCAGTTTTCTGTCGTCGTGTTTGGTCATATTTGGACTTGGACAAACAAGATATCTGTTAATGTAGGTACACCTCTATAAAAATACATTAATACAGCGAAAAATATCTGCTTGTTTAGGTTAACTCCACTTTTCTACCCGGAAATAATTGTTTAAACGTGTTCTTTGTTTCTTTTCATCTTCATGTCATGCCAACTAAGACAGCATTAAAAGCAGGGCTCTCAAGTCTCACGCTTTTACCGTGAGACACACATTTCAGCCAGTTCACATGCTCTCACGCAACACCATGTATTTTTCACGCTGAAAAGTAAGATAATGATAACTTGTATATACAATTAATAGACGAGGCGCAAGCATAAGATGCTAAATTCTCTGCTGAGTTAGGAACTACCAGCCAATCCCAAATCAGAATGTGTGGTTTCTGGGTAAATTTGTTATAGGCAACATGGGTGCGCGCATGCACACACGTTGGTGGAATTTGAAAGAGCTGAAACGAATGCGGTCGGTAATCCCTCCATTATTTATTGATGTGTATTATTATTATTATTTTAAATGTTATGATTTCTGGACGAAATCAATTGCCTGTGATCGAAGATAGTGTGAGCTGCTGCTGGGAAATATTGACAAATTCGTACTAAATTATTACAAAAAAAAAACATTTTAATACATTTTTTTATGGCTCCTCCCCTATAGCAGATAAAATCTCACTCCAAACTTTTGCTAAAACTTGAGAACCCTGTTAAAAGGCTAGCTAATTTAGAACTAATTTAGAAAAAAAATCAGAATGCGTAAGCCTATGTAGTTTATCAATGGGGTATTATAATTGTAACTTGTGTAACTTGCGATTTTGTAAAATCAGAGCATTCTGTAGAACCTGAATTAGCTTGTGTTAACTAGCAAAAGAATAATCTTTTCTGGTTCCTTCTTTGCATGATTCTTTCCAACTCCATGTAAAGATTTGATCTGCCACAACAACGTGGTAATGTAGATCATCTGACAGAAATATAAGGCAAGTCCAATCTTAATATTTTTGTAATATTTGTATTATTTTCAAACATGTTCTTATGTTTTTCTTTCTTTGCATGACTCTCTCTAGCTACAGGTTGAGGATTGAATCATCAAAATGGCAAACATGGTAATACATCAAAATCGTTGATAACTTGTGTTAAAGATCACAGTATTCCTGAACCGAATCTGAGCCGAGACAATGACAAACATGGTAAGAAATATAATGTGACAACATTAAAAATCTGTTTTAGCTTGTGTTAAAATGCAGCAAGTATCACTATATTCCTGACCATGTTCTACTTTAGTTCTTTCCTTGCACGACTCTTTCAAGCGACATGCCACTATTTGATCTGCCACAATGATTTGGTGATGTACATCATCTGAGAGCAATATAAGGCAAGTGTAATGGCACTTTTTGCGCTGTCACAATGGCAAACATGGAAATACATAAAAAAAACCTTAACTTGTGTTAAAGTGCATTTTCTTTTTATTCTGAAAAATATTTTTTTATTCTGAAAAAATTATTTCTGAATGTGTTCTTCGCTGTTGGCACGCTTCTTTTAATCTACTTGTCATGGTTTGAGCCGCCTGTCACAATGGAAAACATATTAAAAATGTCATATGACAGCAAATAAAAGGTAAATCAAACTTCAGAGTTGTATTATAAACACACTGTATTTCTGAACATATTGTACTCTGTTTTTAATAACGCTAGATACATCACATAACCCATAAGCAGGCTGTCACGCTAGTAGTCATATAAACTGTTCATCAGGCACGGATCTTGTAAATAAACAGGAACTTTAATACTCAAAGCAAACTGGACCAAAGTACACGCAGGGTAGACACTTGAAGACTGACCCAGAGGGTAGAAACACAGACGCTTAAATGCACAGACTAATTAGGACATAACTAAGGACACCTGGTGAAGACAGCTGGGAAAACATCAACTAATAATCACATGAACATAGGAAATACCAAACATGGACATAAACACAAAATCTGACACAGGCACAATGCATATTACGCATCAACTCAACCATGCACATGAATGCAAAGTCAGTCTGCTGTACCATATTACCAATGAGGCAATGATCACATACACATGCACACACACACGCACACACACACACACACACACACACAGACTAGTATCAAATCAGTTGTTTGGCAAATGGTTCCTTTAGCCTAAAATTAATTAAAATGTTGTTGTTGATAATGATTTGCATATACCAGCTAGTGCACAACAGAGTATTTCAAGTTGTAAAAAATAATAATTGGTCACTTTTCATGACTATAAAATGTCATTGAAATGGTGAAATCTAGACATGGACACTGTACTGAATTAAAGAAAATCTTTAACAAAAATAGTTAATTGTACTAAAACAAAAGGTCGCCTAGGCCTCACAGGCTATTGAATAATGTTGTTTAACATGCAAAAAACTGTTATTGAAAGCTATTATTAAAAGCTATTGTTGTTTTTAAGATAGTCTGTCTTTTATCACCTCATTCAGTGTTTCCTAGTGGTAATTCCGGGTTTGTACTTGAAGGGCTTCACTTTCCTCGTCACTGGAGGTCAGTATATACCTACTGTAGGTTCTTTTCCACATGTAACGTTAATATCGCTAGCATCAGTGGGTTGTGTTGAGGTTTGTCCTCTGGTGGACTGCAGTGAGTCATAGTTGTCACATCGGGGAAAAAACGCAACACCTAAATGCCAGTGTCATGAAATGCTGAGTCAATGCTGCTTTTCAGTCTGACTGCTTGTCTTGATCTCATTAAAGTCTGCTTAAATTTACATTAAAATCATATAGGAGAAAGCTAGAGGGAGAATTAAAGTCAACATGAAATAGAAAACGCAATAATACGCTTAATTTAACCAAATGTAATTGCAACATATATCAGAGCAACAATCATTACCACAGAAATACATCAAGATGCTCTGAAGTGTGAAGTTAAGGCATGAAGCTGTCTTGCATCTATGTCTAGTTCAGTTCTGTTATGAAACGTCTACTTGTCAAGATCCAAACAACTTCTAGTGGATAAAAGAAATGAAGTTTTTTCCTACTGATGTTTTAAAGTAAAACAGGTTACCAATGCCAGTTGCAACTGAAACACATTACTTCATGTACAGTTCAGCTCCTAAGGAAATTTACATGATTTAGGTACTGAAACGTACATGTAGAATTATATACCGATATATATATATATATATTTCTCAGAAAGATTGCATTGCTACCAGCTGCTACCGACTGTCCTTCATCTCAACTCACCTTGAAGACACTGTATTTAACTCTGTTTCCATAGCACTCAGCCTTTGTTAGTGACCCAGTCTGTTTGAGCAGAGCTTTACAAGGGTGAGAGAAAGAGAGAGAGAGGTGAGGGCTACAAGGAAATGATGGAGGGTTGCTACTGTTCAATGAGCTTGTTAGTGAAGGGATTCTGGAACAGTCGCGCATGACGGAGCCGCATGTACCACCGGCTTTCTATAAAACAGAATCCTTCAGACGTAGATGGTTCTTTGAGCGATAATCCAGCTCACATTATTTGTCTTCACTGAAAGAGCGGGATGAGAAAGACAGAGTCTTGCCATGATTTTTATGGGTTACTTTCAAAAGCACTTCTGAATTTTTTCTTCAGTGTATATCACAGATGATACCAATTTTACAAATGATACCCAACAAATGAGTTAAATGTGTAATGTTCTTTTTTTTCTCAGAGTTGCATGATACAAACTCGCAATTCTGACTTATTTTCTTAGAATTGTGAGATATCAACTCGCAATTACGAGTAATAAAGTCAGAATTGTGAGCTATAAAGTCGGAATTGTGAGCTATAAAGTCGTAATTGCGAGATATAAAGTCAGAATTGTGAGCTATAAAGTCGGAATTGCGAGTTATAAAGTCAGAATTGCAAGATATAAAGTCAGAATTACGAGATATAAAATCAGAATTGTGAGATATAAATTCGGAATTACGAGTTATAAAGTCAGAATTGTAAGATATAAAGTCAGAATTACGAGTCAGAATTGTGAGATATAAAGTCGGAATTGCGAGATAAAAAGTCAGAATTGTGAGATATAAAGTCGGAATTGCGAGATAAAAAGTCAGAATTGTGAGATATAAAGTGGGAATTGCGAGTTATAAAGTCAGAATTGTGAGATATAAAGTCGGAATTGCGAGTTATAAAGTCAGAATTGCAAGATATAAAATTGGAATTGCGAGATATAAAGTCAGAATTACGAGTTATAAAGTCAGAATTGTGAGATATACAGTAAAGTCAAAATTGTGAGATATAAAGTCGAAATTACAAGTAATAAAGTCAGAATTGTGAGATAAAAAGTCGGAATTACGAGTTATAAAGTCAGAATTGTGAGATATACACTAAAGTCAGAATTGTGAGCTATAAAGTCAGAATTACGAGTTATAAAGTCAGAATTATGAGGTATACAGTAAAGTCAAAATTGTGAGATATAAAGTCAGAATTGCGAGATATAAAGTTGGAATTGCAAGATATTAAGTCAGAATAACAAATTATAAAGTCAGAATTGTGAGATATACACTAAAGTCAGAATTGTGAGATATAAAGTCATAATTACGAGTTATAAAGTCAGAATTGTGAGATATACAGTCGGAATTACGAGTTATAAAGTCAGAATTGTGAGATATAAAGTCAGAATTACGAGTCAGAATTGTGAGATATAAAGTCGGAATTACGAAATATAAAGTCAGAAATTGCGAGATATAAAGTCGGAATTGCAAGATATAAAGTCAGAATTACGAGTTATTAAGTCAGAATTGTGAGATATAATGACGGAATTGCAAGATATAAAGTCAGAATTACGAGTTATTAAGTCAGAATTGTGAGATATAATGACCGTATTGTGAGTTATAAAGTCAGAATTGCGAGTTATAAAGTCAGAATTGTGAGATATAATGACGGAATTGCAAAATATAAAGTCGGAATTGCCAGATATAAAGTCGGAATTGCAAGATATAAAGTCGAAATTGCGAGTTATTAAGTCAGAAGTGTGAGATATAAAGTCGGAATTGCAAGATATAAAGTCAGAATTACGAGTTATAAAGTCAGAATTGCGAGATATAAAGTCGGAATTGCAAAATATAAAGTCGGGATTGCGAGATATAAAGTCAAGTAATTTTTTTAATTCAGTGGTGGAAACAGGCTTCTATAGTTTTACAACTCAACTAGTGTTTGAAAATTATTAATAGGCTGGCTTAAAGTAAACCCCAAATAGGTTGTAAATTACATTAGATGCGACAACAGTAATCAAACTGAGACTCAAGGTTGTGACCTTTAAAAGTTATAAGGACATCTCTCTAACCGTAGGCCACGACTGCTCCCCAGAGTGTTTTTGTTTGTTTATTCAGTTACAGCAGACACCTATCATCTATTGGACATTGTTTTCTTCCTCAGCAGCTTTGAAGCTTATCTGTACGGGTACTGTATGGGCGTGTTTGTGCTTTGCCAAAATGTTCTACACAAAAAAAAAAAGAAAAAACATTGAACAACCGAGGCACTGGAAAATAATATATTAAATTCTATTTGATAATGTTCAGTGCTTTGTTACAATCTGTATTGTTAAAAGCGCTATATAAATAAAAGTGACTTGATTTGACTTGACTTAAAGAATCACGATTCATTGTGATTTTATAGTATTTTAGTATTTATGTGTCCTGGCTATACGAGCTCTACCATGAACTCAGAAGTCACGATTTTATACATTCGTGCTTTACCCTAACATCATATTTTCTGTATTCGGTTTGAAGTTCAGCCTTGAGCCTGTGCGTTTCCAGCAAGCAAAGCTGCACTGCATTCTTCCATCCTCCTTCCACTGCTCCTATGTGTTGTCACAAAACATCTAGAGACATTATGTAAAGTCTCTCTCAGGTCACAAGGGTACAGATTGCTATTCACATGAATGCTGTTTGGTTGAATATGTCTGTGGATGGGAATTAATTGAAAAATGGTTACCATGCCATGAAAAGCTTTTTTTTTTTCCACAGACCCAAGGCCACATACAGCATTGGAGAGATTGTTAAGGTAAGCCGTTTGGGTCTCTGCAGATCACACTGAGAGCGACAGAATGTTCTGTTTGGAAAGAAAGTATGAGATCTTTGGGTCAAAGCTTTTTAATCAGAACTTAGATTTGTTTTTGAAATATTATAAATGGTCATGTTTCACCTCTCACTATAATAAGTAAATAAGAAAATATTTTTCTTTAGCATGTTTGCAAAAAACGATTTCTTCCAAATTGTTGTATAGTTTTTTTTTTTTGCAGTTTTTTTTATTTTTAGGAAAATGACCTTTTCATGCAGTGTGTAACGCAGCTCTAACTGAATGAAAGTATCCCGCAAAGTTTTAAATCTAAGTGCACCGTGTTTTAAGTTATTGTCTCTCAAAAGAAACATTTAAACAAGCGTTTTTTAAAACAAATCTCAGTCCTTTTCATCTTGATGTCAACATGAAATATTAGCATATTGCCTGCCCCCTTGTTGGTCTTTTCTGGTTGGTCTGAATGAAAATGCAACTTCGTTCTTTGTTTCTTAGGTGCCAGTTTTGGAGCAGTAAAATAGCGGTTTCCTTGGTAACGTTGTACACAAGGCAGCACTACACCCACAAATGCTGCTTTATCAGGCATTACAGGAATGATAAAATTAAAATCAAATCAACAAATCGACCACCACAAAAAGTAACTATTTACGACAGATTGGTGCCACGCAAAGGAGGGATTTGAAAAAATGAATCATATAGTGAATAGTTCGGGAGTCGTTGACCAAATAAGGTAAAAATAAATGGATAACAATGAAAGTGTTTTTGAATTCGCAAAGATCTGAAGTGAGAATCTGACTAATTTGCAGGTGTTAATGAGAGTGTGGATAATGAGGTGCAGGTGTATGTGAACAAGTGGTGGTGTGATGGTGGAGTAGTATGTCCGAATTCATAGTATCCGAAATTCAGTATGCGAGAAGTTCCTGGATGACCTACTGCTTCCGGCCGAATTCTATAGTAGGCATACCATGGACACTTTCCTATCATATCACTTTCCTAGCGTCATATTAAAAAAATTGTGGAAAGTGGATGCGCGGCTCATT
>JAUCMU010029032.1:0-18082 GCA_032275025.1 Enteromius treurensis | reverse complement strand
AGACATATAGATATATATAGACACACACACATATATATATATATATATATATATATATATATATATATATATATATATACATACACACACACGCACACAATGACGGAGACAATGCATTAGATAGAATACTCTTTGTTCCTCTGCAGTATCTGTAAATGCAACACCTCATTTGTGCTCTACAGGAACAAGCCCAGGCCATCTGTAAAGTACTGTCCACCTCCTTCGACTGTGCCCTGGCCTCGGAGAAGTCCTGAGGTCTATTTGGGAGCGTTCCTGTTCTTCCACCCTCACTCGTTCCTTCAGGAGGAGCAGAAGAATTTGCCCTTTTTAAAAGCATTGTTGTTTAAAAGAAATGCTGGAATTTGTCTCACTCTGAGAAGTTAATACTATATTGCTCCTTGTTCAGCACGCAAGGGCAGCCATCTCAACCAAATGTTTACACCATAAACATTAGTCCCATCATCATCCTCTTCTTGTAACAGCCCCACCACAACCCAAAAGCCACGTTTTAGCTGCGTCTATTTTTGTAACCTAATTTAATCTTATTTAATGTAAATATACAATAACCTCAAAGCACATCTCCCACTACGGGCAACGAATCTGGGATTTGTTACGCTCCAGTGGGATTTGTGTAAACTTTGGTACATTAATGTCAGTGTGAACACAGATGCTGTAACCCCTTTGTACATCCCCCTCCTCTTTTGTCATCCTCCTGGTCCATGTGGGATCAGTTGATACGGTACAATAAATAAATGCAAACGCAATGCAGCTTAATCTTGCTTTTTTCCCCTAGTTTCCACTAGATGGCAGCGCTTTCATACATTTTTTAAATATTCATGTTTAATACCTAAATAATGCAACATGACCACAAAATTAATTTGCAGGGTTTTAATTCCAGTTTTCCCATTTATTCGTACATGTATGTATTTATATATTAGCATCAATGACGTTTATGGTAAACGGGTGAATAGAGGTTGTTTTCATCTTAAGTTAAGTGTACGGTAACAGTCTTATCTAACAATACGTCCAAACGTTATCAGTTCAGCTCTCTGTTTACAATTAAATATGCACAAAGCAAAGTCTACATTTATCTACAATCACAGCCGGCCAGGTGCCGACCGTCTACAGGGAGCTAGATAATTACATCCCAGCACTGCCCGAGTTACAGGTCACTCTGGTCCGAGCTCAATCAAGACTAACATGACTGTAATTAAAAGTTACATAACAGACTCTATTAAGTTGCTTTGCAACCACATCAAACACTCATGACGTAAAACGCTCTGCTGTGTTACTCCTGCACACAATTACAGATGGATGAGCATTTCAAAGCTTTAGAGAAGTGTTGAGGGGAAAACAACACGAGGGATTTTCATTTCCTCTGGAATACAATTAAAGAGACGCAGCGTTATTACTGGTGCAGGGAACACCCATCTGGCCAACCAAAGCTGGGAGACTCTGGGAACATCCTCCTGGTGGATGAAAATACAGAATTCTCCAACGGACACCTTGGAATCGGTTAAAAACGACTAGGTTTTATAAAGATAAAAACACTATTCTGTTTTGCACTCTGAAGGAAAGTGAGAGATAGCTTACCCAAAAATGAAAATGTTGTCCTCATTTGCTCACTTTCATGTTTCAAACCTTTGTATCTTCCAGAAAACCTGGATTAATATTAAAAATGTCAAGGGTGCTCCCCCCTATATCGCGTTCGTTTGAACTGAATGAGATGTGAAAACCACAGATGAGGATTTTCAGTGAATAAGACTAGCTCATGTATATTCTGTCGTTTACGCTCCCTCATTCAAACCTGCATGACTTCAATTTGAAACCCAAAATAAGATTATTATTATTATTCAGAATAAGTTATTTTTGTCTTTACAATAGTAGTCAGTAGGCTCCAATGTCGTTTGGATCGACAAATCCATTTAAATAATATCTTCCTCACACTAAGGTATAGTAGTTACTTCATTAGATTCTAAATATAGGAAATGAAGCACATTATGGTGCACAACACCCACAGTTCCTGTTATTAAAAAAAAAAAAAAAACGGTTTGAAAGAACATGAGGGTAAATAAATGACCATCATTTCATTTTTGGTCTATCACTTTAAGAACGAATGATCCGTTCTACAGACCTCTCCTGCACACTGAAAAATGGTCTGCAAAAGATTCGAATCAATAAGAGCATCTAAATCAAGAACACAGAAGGACAGCTCCAAACTATAAATATCTATACAGGAATAAACCTCCTTGATGCTCTCTCTGGAGTGTTCATGCAGACAGTCACGCCACTCAAGTCTCCCAAGATTACTTTCATTCAGTCCCCACGTCCCATGTCCCTCAGCCGGCACAAATCACTCCCGTGTCTGTCCGTTTCTCAGTCTCTCATCCACACAGTGCACTTCAGATATTTCCCATGTGTGAGCGATGGGAGGCCTATTTCTACCCTCGGCGCTAGGGAAGGTAGTGTGAAATGGGGACATCGGAGCGCCGCTCTCGTAGCATATTCCTGGTTTAGCACCGTTGACGAAGCTCTTTTCCAAGCGAGTCCTCAAAAGTCAGTCATTCTCTGACTATCCTTCTGTCTTTCCTTGCCAGTCGTGGAATGTGGGCAAATAAGACTATATTCACAGATCTGTGTGCTTCAAAAACTAGTGTACGCTGCAGAGCCATCTACTGTATATAAAAGGCTGTGAATGATCTTAAGAGTAAAACCTTAATTTTGTCATTAGAATTGATCATAAATTATAATAAAAGTGCATTTATTGACTTTCTTCTGGTCCACAAACCAAAAACAAAAAGCCTTGGAAGCTGTTATATTCCCCAGAGTCGCTCAAGCCAAGTGAGAGCCAGGAATTTTGGAAGCTCAGTGGAGACACAGGCCTCATGAATAAGAGGGTGGTGGTGATGATGATGATGGTCAGTGAGGGCACACAGAAGCAGACAAGTGTTCTCATCGGTACAGCTCAGTGTCTATGATCTCTGAACTTCAGTCCATGATGAACTGCACAAACGTGACAGGAAATGCTCCTCTTCTCATCGGCTCACCCTCAATGTGGCCCAGCTAAAAAACAATCAGAAGAAAGCATGTTAGAAATGTTGAGTTTAAATCCCAATTCGATCAGGGTCTGACAACAGCCAGTGCTCCACACAGAGATCTGATCTGATCATCATCAAACTGTCTGAACCAGCCAGTCACAAGAAGGGAAATACAGTTAACTAACTTGGTGTGTGTCATCAACACAGAGCTGATTCAGGACACTCACCCACCACTCCTGGTCCTCCTCACCGTCCACCACGATCACCTCTCCCTCAGAGAACGTCAGCTCGTCTGGGTTATCAGCCACACAGTTATACAGGGCCTTCACGCGCTTGGGTCTCTGATAGCACACAGCCGCCCGGTTTGAAAACAAGAAGATCTCAGTTAGTGTCCCATACAAATGTATCAGCCCTTCATTAATTGGAAATGCAAAATACTCTTAAATTTGCCAATATTTGATGCTTTGGACGATATCTCTGGCTATCGTCGATACATGATCATGGTTTTTGGATACAGCCCAGCATAGAGAGGTTTGAACTTACCAGGTAAGTTTTCCTGGGCATGTGTGTAGCAGGTAGAGCTTGACCGGTGGTGTTTTGGGAGCCTCCAGGAACTTCTTTAGCTGTTCCACAAAACGGGAAGTGACATCACAATTAGCTTTGCATTTTCACTACAACGATGGCCCCTAGGCTTTTATTAAAGCAACATCAACTTACAGTCAACATGGTTTCTCTGACATCTACCTGGTCTCTCGATGGATCCGGAGCGCATCAGTGTGCTTTTACTGAAGCTTTTGTCCGCGCTGCAACCAACAAGAACAGATGTGAGTGTTCTGGCTACCACATTTCGTCTCGGGTCATGCCGGTAACTCCATTAGTAATCTGAGTGCCCTACTTGTCTGGTCCTCTGGCACGGTGTGCGTGAATGAGGACTTGAATAGGAATTAATGACCTGGTAAAGCAGCATTTCCCTACAGGCGTTTTCAGATAAGGACGCGCTCACCTTTTACTGGAGTCAGACTCGCCGAACACAAGGGCTCGAGTGGATATGTACACACGTGTGTGCATGTGTTCATGCATGGGTTGTTTAGTATTCTGACCTTGTAGCCCGGCTGATATTCTGAGCAGGAGGCCCCTGTCCGGGTTGGGTTTGTATAGTCATGGCTTCCATCATGTTGCCGGTTTTAGACAAAGGATGAGGAGCTCCGCTGGGCACAAGAACTGCACAGAGATCGTATCAAATAGCTGCCGTTACCTTAAAGATCTTCACAACTGCTAATGAGTGTGACATTATTCATAACAGGATGCTCATAACTGAATTAATTACTGAAAAACATTTTAATGAAGAGTCAGGCATGGGTCACTGACATCCTTTCAGCACTCCAGAATTTCTGAAGCCTGGCCCCTTGTATTAATTGTAATTAATATTCATGCCATGTCAAAAAGCTGATCCAGGATCAATCCGGCCTTAATCTAAATCCAAACACAAAGCACCACATGAACCAGAATCGCTGGCCTGGAGCAAAGCTTCTCTCACGCATTCATCTACAGCCAACTCACGGGAAGTGGATGTGCCCCGTAAGGGCGGCGCTGGAGGATGCATGTTGGGGGGGTCAGAGGAAGATCGCTGCCTGCCGGTCAGGTCTAGGGAGCCAGGTTTCCAACCGGGAGATCCTTGAGCCATTCCAGCAAGACCAGACGGCTGAACTGTGGGAAGGACAAGAGAAGAAAGAGCCACTGCATGTCAGATTCAAACAGAGTGACTTCAGAACGGTCTACAGGACAACGCTTTTATTTACTAGATGACGAGAAAGCTCTGCTTAGTCTCTTTTTCTGGACCCTGGAGCTGCTCCAGACCAGCAGAGCTCCATTATGCATCTAATTTCATTAGCGTCTAAAGAATGCAGCTCATTGTGAAGTCAACAGAAGACCCAACAGAGAGAACAACATCTTGTTCAGAAATCGGGTGTTTTTGTACGAGTTGGACTCGGATGGACAACGTCTCTTGTTCACTTGTGCATTTAGCTTATGTCACATTAACAGAGCTGTAAGGCCTTCTGAACAGTCCTGAGAGCGTTTAACACCTGCTGCTCAGAGCGGCTCATATAGGTCAGCATCTTCACACGGCCGTTGCCATGGAGCTCTGCGGTGGAACTGGGTGAGGATTCAAGAACAGGTCAAATGAGATTTCTGCCTTTTTGAGGTCTGACATCTGTGAGGCAAAAAAATACAGCAGCATAATGTGTCCTGAATGATAATCATACAGGGTCAAACAGACTTATTGACTTTATGCATTTATGTATGTTTGACATACTGTAGCATTTAATTAGCTTTTTAACAAGCAACACCTAATAACGATTTTCATAAATAACATTATTAAATGCTTAAAGTATTATTAAAGTAAATAAATACATGTAAATAACCCAAAAAACATCCAAATGATGCTGGGCATTTTTCATTCATATTTTTTATACTATTTTTATACATGATTTATCACCTCAATTAACTGATTGTATTCAAATAGTTAAAAATACCATGCATGAACTAATAATAATAATAATAATTAAAAATACATTTTATACTACTAATTTTAATAAATAATAATAATTGCATATAAATATTAATAGTAATATCTTTACAATTATAAATAAATATTTAAAATAAATAATTGTAATATTAATTATATAAATAATAATTCTAAACTAGGTAGTGTCTGGTAGTAATTATGATTACATGAACACTTCATAATTTATTAAATTAGAACAGAATATTATTTTTATTATTATTATTATTATTAATAGTAATAATATTTTAGCTGTTCTAATAAATTATATTTATAAATATTATTTATATAATTAATATTACAATTATTTATTTTAATAAATATAATTGTAAATATATTACTTTTAATATTTATATACAATTATTATTATTTATTAAAATTAGTAGTATAAAATGTATTTATTATTATTATTATTATTATTAAGTAGTAGTAACAGTAACAGTAATAGTATATATATATATATATATATATATATATATATATATAAAATACCATGTATTTATTAGTTCTTATGTTGTAACAAGGACACCTCATATTGTAACCATTAGTTACATTAGTTACAACATGGCTTTTATATTAATTAATAATTATATTCATTTATATGCTATCCATTTGGTTAGTTTTGGGATTTCTTTGTATCTTTAATGTAATGGAAGAGATGCTGGTCTGTTTCTGCCCTCAGCCCTTACTAAATGTTTTGAAATTGAAATATCCAGTACCTATATTTCGGGGTGGCAGAGGTGGAGCGGAGGTGGACAGGGTGACTGGTGAGTTGGTGTTGATGATGGTCCCATAGGTCTCGTTGTTGACCAGGTTGGGCACAAACCGCTGCTTGTCTTTGACCATGTCTCGTGCGTCTCGTGCCAGGCTGGCCGGACTGGGCTGAAGGGAATTACTGCCCGGAGTGTAGCAGCTGATGGGCCTCTCGTCCCGCCGGTGAGGACTGGACTACAGACACAGAATACTCACATCAAACATTTTGCAGGTCAAACAGAAATGTTCCTTATCGAGATGACAATAACGCACAATTTATTTGGTCAATTTAATATTTGGTCAGTCGCAAAATCGCTGAATCATTGTATTTTGAACCAATGAATCCGTTCAAATGATCCAAATAAACAGACCAAATATGTTTTTCAGTAGCATGTTATTTTACAGTTTTGTTTCACACGTGCATACAATGTACAATTATATTAATTACAATAACTAGATACTAACCCTAAACCTAAATAGTTAACTTACATTACCAGTACGATCTGACATAGGTACACTGCAAATACACACACTGCAACCCATTTTGCTTTCCTAGGATGCTTCAAAGGCGAGTAAAAGACACTTTTCATTTTTGGGTGACCTATCCCTTTAAAAATCTACTCAAACACGTTAGTTATAAAGCATTATTTAATGCAACCAAGACACTGTATCTCAAGTCTCAGCTTCAGTCTCAGTCTTCCTCACCTTTTCATCCAGATCTTCATCGCTCTCATCCAGGTCTTCATGCTGAAGTCTCCACTCGTACTCCACATGCACATGAGCGTTGAACTTCCCAGCAAGTGCCTGGTTCAGCTAACAGAGCGACACACATCAGAAACCACCAATTCTTAGCAGCAAGGCCAGTTACTGCTCATATTAAACCACACAGATGTTGTGTATAATATTTGAGACGTATGATACGCCAGCTCACCAGTTCCTCACACTGAAGGTGTTTGAGTCTCCTGGCGATGTCCAGCGGTGTCTCACCAGCCTCATTAGCTAAACACACACAGAAACAAAAAATATACATTGGTTTGATGCATTTTAGAACTTCACATTTTTCCCCACCACATTCTGTACTCTTGGCTTCCTGAGCTGGATTTTATTTTAGAGACAAGACAAAGCCAAGTCTATCCAGACAGCTTGCTCACAATAGACGCTGACAGGGATCTGAGAGAGGAGATTCCCTGGCACAGATTCACCCTCTCACGTACAAGCACTTGGCCTCGTATGGAGCTGTTATCTGTATCCCATTGTTGGTGGACAGCTTGTTCATAACAGGACAGAACTACAAACCCTCTCCAATCACCCAACTAACTTCTCCCAGCAGTCAAAATGAGAACACGGTGTGAGAACGTGCAGCAGACAAAACAAGCAGTCTCCGCATCCTTAAAGACATCATGAAAGAGATCCCGTCGAAAAAAAGTCACGCCCCAAACTTCCTGTTTGACCAGGAATCTCGGTCGCTGCATACCGATGTCAATGGAGGCTTTTCCTCTCAGCAGCAGTTTGAGACACTCGCTGTTGTCCGTCAGGCAGCAGTAATGCAGCGCTGTGCTTCCTTTAGCCGTTTGCTTATCCAGGTTTAAACTGCGGGGAGAAACAAACACAGTTTAGCCCATTTAGAAAACACTCGTCTCGAGTTTCCATTCCAGCCACAGCTCTGTAAGCTTGACTTTTAAATAGCTTTGGTCAAAAAATCTGGGGGAGCATGGGAGTCAGTAAACTTGGGAAAGGTGTTTTCCGCTCGGCTGTCTGGGTCTTGCCTGTTCTGGGTGAGGAAGTCGATGATGTGAAGGGAGGTTCTGTCCACCAGCCTCACGGCCAGATGAAGGGCCGTCTCACCTTGTTCCTACCACAGAAAACCAAACAGGAAACAAATAAACAACATGACGTGTATAGACTATATTTGAACGGACCTTGATATTTTGGATTAGGGCTGCAACTAGCGATTATTTTGATAATCGATTAGTGGGGCAAATATTACATAATACATGCAAATATTTTATATATATATAAAGTATGAATTAAATCCAAAGCTGAATGACCAATCCAAGTTGAGATGGGAAAAGCACTCACATGGCCATTGGCCAGAGGAATGGGCTCCATTAGGTCCACACCCTCAGCATAAACCTGGATGAGTGAGAAAATGTCCCGGGCCTTCACAGCATCACAGAGCGTGTGCAGTTTTGACAGAGCGTCTGGACACTTCTTACGAGCAAAGCGCTTCTCTGTGTATTTAGCCATGATGAAGTCTTTCCTCGCCTGCCTGTGCCATTACAGGAAATTAAATAAGTACAACGATACAATATAAATTTGGATAATGACATAAAGTGATGATAAATCTTGGCTTACATGTCACTGGCCGGATTTGGTTTGATTACATCTTCTGCTGTCAGACAAGCTTCCATGATCTCATTAAACCCAGCATTCCCCACGTTCTTGGCCAGCTAAAACCACAACACAAACACATGCATAAAATCAACAGTGATCCAAAACTAATTGCATTTCGCAACTCTAAAGTACCAACAAACAGACTTAACGCGTTTATTTAGGGTCCATTTGATCTGTTTTGCTACTTCATAATATCCCAATCAGCCTAACAATGTATCTTGGCGTCCAATCAGAGACGCAAGCCTTTCTCACTGCGGCGAACAGTTCTGCAGTCTTGTGTAATTGCTTTAATGATCCTAAATTGCTGGCCAAAAACGCTTGGCTCTGAAATCATGCATGTGAAATGGCTCCCAAAGAGTGATTTGAGCAAACCCTGTAAATACTTCAAGCATGAAAGCAGAATCAGAGACTCCAGTGCAAACCAAATAAATAAAGCCAATACATAGTTCACAGAATGTGTGGAGATGCACTCTGTGAAATCAAAGATCAAACACTCACCAAGAGCTCCGAGGTGCTGAGAACATCTAGAGTTAGTGACTGAATTCTGGAGTAGTGAACGCCCAGCTCTCGGTGGATCCCTGAACACTCGATGCATGTCAGGATGCCCAGGTTCGTGGAGAGCCATGTGGGGCCTGTGGGAGAATGACATTTTTTCATTTCATTATTATAATTCATAATAATAATTATTATTCTTATTGTTATTATCATGATTATTATTACTACATTTTATTATTATTAATAATTTTATCATTTTATATGAATTTTATCAATAATATCATTTTATAATTATTACTACTACTACTACAACTACATTTGACTATTTTATTATTATTTTTAATTGTAAAACATATTTAATAAATTAATTAAAAATAATAAGAGTTTTGGCATGCTGTGGTTGTCTTGTCAATCATCAAGTAACTGACTGGTCCAAACAGAGCAGCCTATGCAAACTAAATCCTTATAACGGAGTTCCTTTCCAAGCAGTTTCCACTTTGTTCTTCCTGTGAGCCGATTCCCCCTTCCCCTCTTTCTTTCCCCACTTCCTCCTTCCTGTCGTGTTCCAGGTCACTCACCGGGAGCTCCGCAGTCACAGCAGACGTCGTTACCCGCCATCCGCTTGACCTCACCCAGGATGGCTTTGGTCAGCTCCTGCACAATGTTGTTCTCGCCTACATGCTGGTCACCCTTAAAGGCGTTGTTGAGCGCCTCCTCCTTGCTGTTCTGCAGCACTGAGATCCATCTGAGAAGAGAAGAGGCGCAATCTTTTAGAGCGTTGTAAGGAATCAAGGCTGGGGAAGAAAGGCTACTACAGCCTTTAAAACATATTCTGTGTGCATCTGGTACACAAACAACCAGGATATTGATTATAGGCACAGATTCAAACTTAATATACAAATACAGATCATTTTTATACCAAAAAAAGTCTAAACTTTATTATAATGTTATAATTTTATTATTAAAATATTTTGGTATAAAATTATTTGTAAATAATAATAACAACAGATATTTTTATACCAAAAAACAAAACAAAATGTTTTTTTATATATATACAAATACAGATAATTTTTATACAAAAAAAGTCTAAACTTTATTATAATAATAATTTTATTATAAGAATATTTTTTGGTATAAAATTATCTGTAAATAATAACAACAGATATTTTTTATACCAAAAAAAACAACAAAACAAAACATTATTATAATAATGGGGTTTTTTTTGTATACAATTATTTATATTTGTATATTAAGTTTCCCTATATTTATTTTGTCTTTTTTTTTGTAGTAAAATAAATAGTCCAATAATATATTATTGTAGTATTTATTTTATATTAAAAAAAAAATCTAAATAAAAAATAAGTGATTTGTAAGGAGTTAAAAAGCACAAACGACGGATGATTAATTATTTATTAATCATTTCATTCCAAATTAAATGAATCAGATTTCCAAGTCTAGTTTGATGACCGTCCCGCCGCCCTCAGTTGTCAGCACTTGTTGGAGAAAAGCTAATTACAGGAAGAGCTGTAGTATTTTGGTACTTTTCAGTTAGTTATTCCCTAAAACTGCAGGGGATGTCCCTATGACAGGTTTCCCCTGAAAACAGAGCAGTGACACGCAGACAAACACGCTCACATTTGACACTCCGGCTCATCCTCTGCCTGGAAATGATACGTTCTGTCATCTAACAGTGAAAGAAGAACAGAAAGACAGTGTTAGACCAAAGCACAAATAGACCTGGGAGAACGTTTAACAATAATACATCTGTTTAGAGCTCTATATTTTGTCGATCCCTATATTACTGTGCCTGAGACAGTCATTTTAGTTTTTAATTATGTTTGTATTTTATTTCTAATATAGTCAAGTTTATTTTTTTCATCTACTTTTGATATTTATTTCTTCACTAGTTCACAATAACACCGCTGATAGCCCGTCACATAGTTGTGCTGGTTAATAGAAACTTGAGTGACACTGCGACAGTTCAAACTTTACAAATACTCATGGAGAGACACATAAAACTGAACTTGTTTTTGTCTTTGGCATTAGCTTCCTGTGGTTTGATGAGATGTTAAAGGAAGCGCAGGGACATGGGTGAAAAGCCAGGGCCAGCGTTTCCTCAGCCACTACTTCCTCATAGATAACAACAACAACACTGTTACACTGTAGCCTTGAATGTTACATCAAAACTCCACAAGCCACAGAGCTGATAGTTTGTAGGATGTAAATTCCCAGAAACAGTCTAATTATAGAGTATTTATACAAATGCATAAAGTCTGATAAAAATACAATCATACAGACATTCTGGGGCTGTTTCCCGGATATGGATTAGATTAAGCCATTTACTAGGACTAGGCCTTTGTTAAAGGAAGACATTTAAGTAGTTTTTGCAAACATGCCTTGCAAAAAAAAAAAAGCATTACTTGTGAAAATGTTAAGTCTAAACAATGGATTGCATTTGTTAGATATTTCAGTGCAAACTTTCTTCAGTTTAGACAGCTCTGACATTTATTTTAATCTAGGATTAGTCTTAAACCCTGTTTGGAAAAACCGCCCCTCTATATAAACGATTATATTTTACTAATTCGTTCATTTTAATTATTTTTGATCAGATCATTTAAATGATCGCAAACAGACTTTCAGTAGAATATAAGATCATTTCTGATGCATTTTTGCTCTCTGTGTTCTCAGTTACGGCTTTGGCAGTCAAGCTTTAATTAAGCTTTACAGAGCTCCCATTTATCAGATTTATAAACGTGTGTGAGAAGTAACAGTGACGGGTGTAACCGTACGGGAGATGAGGTCAAAACTTTTCTTCTCCTCTGGGTTGTGCTTCACTTGACAGGTGAGAAGATTGAGTTTGGCAGGAGGTCTGTTAGCCTGAGACACGGAGAGAGAGGAGAGAAAAGAAATAGAGAGAGCTACAGTTACACTTACGTATCTCAACATACAAGCCTAATACTGTGATGTAGTGTTAAAAAAACACTTTTAATGCAATGAAAATCTTTACATTGAAATCATGTATTAAAACTTGAATGGTCCTAAAACAGATCCCAAAACACCTTTATAATTCCCTTCATAAATGTTACCGTATTTGGCTCTCTTTTCTATACATATACTGTACATAAAGAAATTGAGAATCAGCAACAGAATGAACGTCCTAAAGTTTCCCCATCAGGCCACAGGCTGATGCTGATGTGCTCCAGCAAATAGTGTAGAAAAGCAGCTACTCGATTGCTCTTTTATTCTCCACTTCCTGTTATCCTCTCACTGGTTGTCTTAGTGACAAGGAAAGTTCACACATCTGAACAACACTGAGGCCAAAGGAAATGCCTCAGGAAAAGACAGTAAAATGACTAATGATGTCCACTGAGAATTAGCACTGCACTAATGAGGAAACTGTGCGATTTATCAAAGATAAGTGTATAGCAGGTGCTGTGGCCCCCTTAATAATTTATTTACTTGGTTTAATAACCATTTTAGCCTTCACAAGTTCGCTTAAATGCATTTGCGGTGTTTTTTGAAATCATGAATATTCCCTGTGGTCTCAGTTAACATGATGGCGTAAAGCTGCACTCATAATTATTATTAAAAAAAAGGAAAGAATGTGTTTTTTTTTTTAATTTAAGGATGGGCAATTTGACTTTGCCCCTATTTAAAAGTAATTTCAACTGCTTCCGAGTCCAACATAGTAGGTTATTGAAACCAATAACTCTAGAAAATGGATAAAATGGGTAATAATTATATTCATGTAACAAGCTATTTGAAAGCCATCACGATTAGGATTGCATGACCATATTTTTAATAAAAAAAAAAAAAAACAATAATAAACAGTTATGTAGGAAAATAATTATTTCTTCCTTTTATGAAACAATTGTAAGATTTATTTATTTATTATTAACAGCTAATGTTTTCACTTCGGAGCTTATAGTATACATTTATTCTCATGCAAAAAGCACAATTCTCTCAATACAATATGTAATGGTAAGCATCAATATTTTAAGCATCCTTATGCCCATCCCCATTAAAATTTCAAGTTGCACCGCAGGACACCGTTGTCACTGCTCCCCTTGACATTTCAACTACCCATATGTTAGTGCATGGACAAATAAGCATGAAAACTAATCAGATATAAAGAATGTCAGAGGTTGGATGCATACCGTCCCATGCGAGATGGTCAAATAACCATTCTTCACCGAGCACTTTCTCTTCTGCCACACTTTCCGCAACCTGAGGAAGTAAGCAGGAAACGTTAAAAGTCACATCCATGACTACTGAAGAGTTAAATATACGATAAATTATGCAGGATGGACTTTAGTCGTTGTAACGAACTCGCATTAACTGGCGTATGGCTTTTTAATGCACACTATGTCAAAATACGATTACCCATCACTCTTCTTGTAAAGGTTCCCGCTGCGCTCCGTCCCATGTTCTTTGTTACCCTGGGGTTGGTGCAGACTGTAGGTGGCGCTCTGCCTAACCTGTGAGTCCTGTGGGGAGAACAGATATGTAAATGTGTGCTCTGTACACACAGCGGCAGTGAAGCACTGGCACGTCAGCAGTCAGAGGAAGTGAAAAGCAGTGTTTTTGTATGGCAGTGTTGTCACTGCAGTGAGGAAATGGGAGCAGTGGGTTTCAAGCGTCCCCTGGGAGCTGAGCTCATTTGAAAACGCACTGCTTTGGAACACAAGGCTCTGAGCCAGTAATGAGAACACTGCCATTTTAGTACTGATGTTTGGAGTTGGACGAAAGCCAAAATGGGCTGTATTTTGACGGCGTGTGCTGTATAAAGCTCAGCATAAATATAGTGCCACATCAGTCAGGGTCTTAGATTGAATTAATCTGCACTGCATGTTTGTTTTCCTTTTCTTTAACGTTTTGCAAACAGTTCCAGGAAACGGCAAATGCGCAAGTATGATCATGTATACCAAGCAGACACTTACTCTCCTAGACTTCGTTGCCAAAGGACGGTAGCATTAAAGAAGAGAAGAGAGCATTCTTCAGACAGGTTACAAAAAACATTCTGCACACTAAAACAACATTGCTATATAATGTAAGAATGTATTAAACAGTATGTGTCATCAAGGGCCAGTCATTTTTATGCTAGGGCTAATAGTGGAAGTGAAGTGTAGCAGTGAAAAAAATTAGATAATATCATCAAAAAAATGCCTACGGAAAAAGTGTAGAAGAAAAAAAATAAACTGGCTAAAACCAATTAGATATTGTGTGACACACACAGACAGTCCAAAATACAATAAATGTATTGGACCAAAACCAATATGCTCACATTTATCTATAGTCATGAAGTAAACAAGGCCAAAATTAAATTAAATTAAATTAAATAAATGTATTTGACAGCAATCAATAATCACATATATTGTGCAATCCTATTCATAATAGGATAATAACAAATAATAAATAATAATACAAAGAGTAACATTTAAAATAGGTTGGAAACCATCATGTATGTGGTGTACTCCCATAGTAAACAAGGCTGTTAGTAAAATAAAATAGAAAGGTGGTAGGTAAACATTTTCTGAAACCACTTTGATCACAGATATTGTGCACTCCTATAATAAACAGGGAGAACTCAGATGGAGAGACAAATACAACTCTTACTTGTCATGTGGAGGATTGTTAACTTCTGATTGTTTGCTTTAATATTAAATGAGCGTAATCACTTGTGCAATCATACATACCAAAGATACTTGACTGAGGAAACACTTAAACGTCTTGAGAGCGACTAAAGCTTAAGAGGGTGTGAAGACTGGCAGGAAGATAAGGCAGCAGAGTTTCCCATTTTAATGTTCACTGTGTAGTCCTAAACCATTTTAATCTAGACACACGTTAAAGTGAGCTATAAATGCACTGTGAATACTTCTGTGGTTTGAGAAAGGACTAACCTCCTTCTGCTCCACTTGCAGAGAGGTCTTTAGCACGTCACGTAACTGGGTTAGCTGCCTGCGCTCTTCATCCTGTACCTGTTTGATCTGAACACACAACCAGCAGAGGAAACTTTTGTGAAGGTATAAATGAGAATGGATCTAGAGATCAGTGGTGTGAACCGTATGAGGCTGGCTTTGAAAAATCTCTCACCGAGTGCAAGTCTGTGGCCAGTTTCTCTATTGAGGGTTTGAGGTTGTCCACTGCTTTGAGACCATCCTGAAAGAAGCTACGACAGAAGACATAATGCCAGTTCATTTCCAAATAATTCAACACACATGCTCCATTTAAGCTGAAGAAGTGATGAAAACTATATTGGAACAATATGGGTTTTTGAGGAAAACATTTCAGTATTTTTCTCCATATAGTGGACTTCTGCATCAATGGGTTAAAGGTCGAAATTGTAGTTTTAATGGAGCTTTAAAGGGCTCCACACAATCCCAGCAGAGGAATAAAGGTCTCATTAAGAGAAACGATCTATATAATCGATATATTTTTAACCACAAATTCTCGATGGGAGTCAGAACTACTACTTCTTTCTATGTCACGCATGACCTTTCAAAGATTATATAATGTGTGAGAAGTGTGTGTCCTATGAAATCTGTTTCATTTTTTCCCCAAATTTTTGCTGATTCCATTTTTCCCCCATTTTAAGTTTTCTTTACTCATTTTAATGGTTAAATTAAATATTATTATATTTATTATTTATAATATAATATTTATAAATAATTATTACATGTCTAATTAATTAAAATCAATAAAAAATTTAAAGTTTAACAAAAATTACATGTTTATGGCCATACGAAATGTTTTATTGTTTCATTTAATGTTTAACTAAATTCTTTGCTTGACTAATTATAGAAACAGAGGAACACAATTTAATGTATTAAAATAGCCTATTGACATGTTGACATTTTTTATATAAAACAATAATAATAATAATTTCATTAATATTTTAATTACTGAAAAGTAAACTTATTTTAATGAAACATGGAAGAAATGGAACATGGAAGAAATGTAAGTTTTAAACATATGTTTTAATCATTTAGCATTAGTAGGCTAACAGTACTAATTGCATTAGCATACTACTACTACTACAGTATATATATATATACTGTACACACACACACACACACACACACACAGTGTATGTATGCATGCATGCATTTTGAAGCTCTATTAAAACTGGCCTTCGACCCCTTGGCTCCCATTGAAGTCCCCTGTATGGAGAAAAATACTAAATTGTTTTCCTCACAAACCTTAATTTCTTTTTGACTGAAGAAAAACATGAACATCGTGGATGAGGTGGGAGGTGAGGAAATTATTTGCTTGAGCCTTTTCTTAAAAAGAAACATTTCTAATCACGGCTAGACGTACTTGCACTGTGCGTGAAAGTATTTGATGAGATTCTGAAGCAAGTCGACACCTTTCTTGATCTTGATTTCATTGACTTTGAGGAGGTACTGTAACAAAACAACAGAGGATGCTGAAGCACACACACTTCACAGGAAAAGCCTATTACAGCATTTTCCAATGAAATGAGTCGCCACTGACCTCGCACATCTGAAGCTGAAAGAAACGGCGCTCCTTCTCCATCTCCTCTGCTACCTCTGCTCCACTGATCTCCGTCCGGATCATTCCGTGCTGTCGGGCGTGCTCTTTTTTCTCCTTCTCGATTTTAGAACTGCGTGAAACATACAGACCACCGTAAAGAAAAATTCAGACACACAATCGCAAACACACGCACAGGAAGCACTCATGCAGCAGGGCATTCTTTTCCATATGCTCCAGCGGCATATTGTACCCCACGTCACAGATGCAGCATTTCCTTTGTGGGGAAGGAGGGCCCTGCTCTCAGACACAGGATTCCAGAGAGAGCCTCATGCGTTTGGTTTAGGCCTTTATTCGCACTTAGCTGAAGCAGGCTGGCCATTTCTGGAACCTCTGCTTTCAGAGTTTGAAGCCTAGCGAGAAAATGTGGTCAAGAGATGGCTGAACACTAAAAGCCATTTTTAAAAAATAAATAAATAAATAAAATAAAAAGTAAAAATTTCTAGTCAGATCAAACTAGAAAATGAAAAAGCAAAATTGCATCAAGCGCTGAACGAAGTGGTGTGTTAGCATGAGGAGCTGTCTCTGATAACGGATTTGGATTTTGTATTAAGTTCAGTGTTGGGGAGAGGCTAGACTTATTTTAAAGATATTGTTTTAGCAAAAAAAAAAATTTTTTTCTATATCTATCTATGTCTATCTGTGTTTTGTTAACATTATTCAGTCAATTTTGATTAATTTTAGCAAAATTGTTTCATTGAAATGTATGTTTTTGACTTTTTTAGTTTTAATACATTTTTCATGAGCTTTTTAAATTCAATGAACAATTTACAAAGTTGCAAATTATTTTATTTTATGTTTTTAATTATTTTATATTTTATTTTATAAATTTTTTTATGTTTTATATTTTTACATTATATTTTTATTTTATTTTTTTAAAAGGTCTATTATATTATATATTATATTATAATAGATATAACTATATTTATACATATATATATATATATACACTCAACAGAAATATAAACGCAACACCTTTGTTTCTGCTCCGATTTTCATGAGACGGACTTAAAGACCTAAAATTCATTACAGATACACAATATTACCATTTCTCTCAAACATTGTTCACAAATCAGTCTAAATGTGTGACAATCCATCCCACCTCACAGATGAGCCACATCAAGATGCTGATCTGACATCAGGAGTAGTGCACAAGTGTACCTTATACTGCCCACAATAAAAGGCCACGCTGGAATGTGCAGTTTTGTTTTACAGCAAAATGCCACAGATGCCACAAGCATTGAGGGAGTGTGCAATTGGCATGCTGACAGCAGGAATGTCAACCAGA